>JAWQEG010001745.1:0-38392 GCA_033782935.1 Petrolisthes cinctipes | reverse complement strand
AGGGGAGATGGGATGTGTGAGAGGGAAATGGAAGGGAAGGGAGAGAGAAATGTGAGAGAGTGAAGAGTGGATATGAGAGGGGAAGGGGAGAAGACAAGGGTAAGAGTGGAGAGGGGATATGAGGAAAAAAAGGAAGGAGAGGGGGAGAGAGAAAGAGAGGGGAGGGGAAATGAACAGGATAAAAAATATATACGAAGAGGGGAAAAGAGAGTAAAGGGGAAAGGAGCAAGGAAAAGAAAGAGTAAATACGAATAAGGGAAAGACAGCAAAGGGGAGAGAGAGAGAGAGAGAGAGAGAGAGAGAGAGAGAGAGAGAGAGAGAGAGAGAGAGATGCAACGCGTAACTTAAACAAACAAACACACACACACACACACACACACATGTACATACACATACACATACATACATACATACATACATACATACATACATACATACACACACACACACACACACACACACACACACACACACACACACACACACACACACACACACACACACACACACACACACACACACACACACATATACACACACACAGAGTTACACCCAAAATAATAATGATATGTTCGTGTAACCCGTTCAACGCCAGGCCAAAAATCCATTGATGGGTATAATATTAAAACTGGTGCTGAAGCTGAAGCCAGGAACCTGTTTTATGGAAATGTGGCTGAAAATCTCACGTAATATTATGGAACAATTTTTTTTTTTTTTTCAAATTCATTTTTGTTGTTGTTAGTGGTGAAAGGTCGGGTCAAATATTTTCAGATGACCGGTTGTAATTTGTCTGTGTGTGTGTGTGTATGTGTGTGTGTGTGTGTGTGTGTGTTTGTGTGTGTGTGTGTGTGACCGGGAGAGTGAGTGTGTGTGTGCCTGGGAGTGTGTGTGTGTGTGTGTGTGTGTGTTTGTGTGTGTGTGGGTGTGTGTGTGGACATTTTTGCTATTTTCTCTGAAAGGCATGTTGAAAGAGTGTAATTGTTGCAAATGTAATGGAATTGATTTTTGTGCTTATAACTGCAATTGGATTTTAACCCCCCCCCCATCCCCCTCCCCCCCCCCACACACAACACATACACAAGTACCTACATGCAAATACACACCCACACAGGCTCACATATGCACACATGTTCACACAGGCCCACGCACTCACATACACACACACACACACACACACACACACATGCAGAGAGACGTGACAGAATTCTAGACTACAATTGCACATTCCTCTTATCGTTCTGCTCTTCTGTTATTCCTTTCATCTACACTCAGGCTGTTTATCTTCCATTTCTCGGGTATATTGTCTTGAGCAGAGAGAGAGAAAAAGAGATAATAACTGTTTTTGATGGTTGGTGATCTTTTTTTTTTTTTCGTGTGTGTGTGTGTGTGTGTATTTGTAAAAGTTGGTGATCTCTGCATACAGTACATTCTTGTTGAAAAATGCAATGCATATTTTTCTTCTATTTCTTCTCCTCCTCCTCCTCCTTCTACTCTTTCACTTCCTTCTCCTTCTTCTCTTCCTCCATTTCATGCTCCTCCTCCACTTTATGCTCCTCCTCCTCCTTCTACTCCTTCACTTCCTTCTTCTTCTCCTCTCCCTCCTCCTTCTACTCTTTCACTTCCTTTTCCTTCTTCTTTTCCTCCACTTCTACTCCTTCTCCTCCTTCTACTCTTTCACTTTCTTCCCTTTTCCTTTTCCATTTCCTCCTCCTCTTCCTTCTTCTCTACCTCTTCCTCCCTTTTCCTCTGTTGTTAAATCATCGTTGCACCTTCCTTGTTTTAATTAATACTGCCTTGAACTGTCACTCAACCCAAGGAACAAACTCCACCTACTCTCCTCTCTATACAATTGAACCCTGATGCCTGTGTTCTGCCTTTTTCTCTCTGTTTTCTCAATGGTGTTCAGTCAAGAGTATAAATAAATATCCATGAGCCTAAATAAGTATCCAGGTTTTGTTGTTGAAGTTATCCTGTCTTATACATAATTGCTGGAGTTCATTTTAATTCTTTATCCGGTTATTTGAAGCACACACACCTGTATTAATAATGGCACGTGACTGTAACGAGTATGTGTGTGTGTGTGTGTGTGTGTGTGTGTGTGTGTGTGTGTGTGTGTGTGTGTAAATAGTAATTAATATATAATACCTCCTGACTGTAACGAGTGTGTGTGTGTGTGTGTGTGTGTGTGTGTGTGTGTGTGTGTGTGTACTTATTAACAATATCTCATAACTGTAATAATTAATAATACCTCCTGGCATATTGTTCAGTGTTGCCAATTCACCATTTTAACTCCCCCCTCTCCCCACTTTCTGACCCCCGAAGTGTATGTGTGTATGTATGTATGTATATATATCCTATGCCGTCAGGACTTTTTGGCCCATTTCAATTGACAGTGGATGGGGATTTATGTGTGCGAAGGCTATCACTATATATTCGCCTTCCCCACCTATCCCCCCTAAAGAGAGAGAGAGAGAGAGAGAGAGAGAGAGAGAGAGAGAGAGAGAGAGAGAGAGAGAGAGAGTGTGTGTGTGTGTGTGTGTGTGTGTGCGTGTTGTGTGTGTGTGTGTGCGGGTGCGTGTACGTGTGTGTGTGTGTGTCCATTTATACAGCTTGACTCGTACAGACATTTTGCAACCTTTTCCTCTCTCTCTCTCTCTCTCTCTCTCTCTCTCTCTCTCTCTCTCTCTCTCTCTCTCTCTCCTTGAAAAAAAGAAAAAAGCATGCACCAACTCTACAAAACAAAACGTGAAATAAAGAAAGGAAAGAAAGGGACAGAGAAATGCATGACTTAGGAAGCAGAAAGCGAAATATTGCCTGCAGACTAAAGTGGAATTTTTGTTGTTGTTGTTGTTGTGCGTTGTTTTTATTTCTGTGTCGAGTTTTAACATATTTTTTAAAGATTCGTGTAGTTGTTTTTTTTGGGGTGGGGGTTGGGGGGGTGGGAGAGGGGGTGTTCTTTTCCGGGGTTGTGTGAGTGGGGGTTGGAGGGATTGATTGATTGAGTGAGTGAGTGAGTGAGTGGGAGATTGAGTGTTTAAGGGAGGAAAGGAGTGAGTGATTGATGGAGAGATTGAGTGGGTGAGGGAGTAAGTGAGTCAGTGAGTGATAATTAGAGGCAGCAGAGAGGGGAGATAGGGAGGGAGGGAGGGAGAGTAAGAGGTAGAAGATGATTGGAGGAAGGAGGGAGGTAGAGAGGGAGTGAGAGAAGGAGGTAAGGGTGTGAATGGAGAGACAGTGGTGAGGGTGGATTAAGGAGGGAGAGCGGAATTGAGAGAGGACACTAGGGAGAGGGGAGTGTGTTGGAAGGGGAAGGAACAAGATAGTGAAGTTAGAGGTGTGGTGAAGTTAGAGGTGTAGTGAAGTTATAGGTGTGGTGAATTTAGAGATGTAGAGGTGTAGTGAAGTTAGAGGTGTGGTGTAGTTAGGGGTGTAGTAAAGTTAGAGGTGTTGTGAAGTTAGAGGTGTAGTGAAGTTAGAGGTGTGGTGAAGTTAGAGGTGTAGTGAAGCTAGAGGTGTAGTGAACGTAGAGGTGTAGTGAAGGTAGAGGTGTAGTGAAGTTAGTGGTATAGTGAAGTTAGAGGTGTAGTGAAGTTAGAGGTGTGGTGAAGTTAGAGGTGTGGTGAAGTTAGAGGTGTAGTGAAGTTAGAGGTGTAGTGAAGTTAGAGGTGTAGTGAAGTTAGAGGTGTAGTCAAGTTAGAGGTGTAGTCAAGTTAGAGGTGTAGTGAAGTTAGAGGTGTGGTGAAGTTAGAGGTGTGGTGAAGTTAGAGGTGTAGTGAAGATAGAGGTGTAGTGAAGTTAGAGGTGTAGTGAAGTTAGAGGTGTGGTGAAGGTAGAGGTGTAGTGAAGTTAGAGGTGTAGTGAAGATAGAGGTGTAGTGAAGTTAGAGGTGTAGTGAAGATAGAGGTGTAGTGAAGTTAGAGGTGTAGTGTAGTTAGAGGTGTAGTGAAGTTGGAAAAGGGAAGAGTAGGGATAGAAGGAAAAATAGAAAGGGGTGGATAGGTAGAAGGAAGGAGAGGAAGGGCAAGAATTGGGGGAGGTGGATGGAAGAAGGAGAGGAAGGGAAAGAAAGGAAGGATGGAGAGGTGGAAGGAATGGGAGCAAGGGAAAGAAATAACTAAGGAACGAACGAAGGGAGGGGGCGAAAGAGAGGAAAGGAGGGAAAGAAATGAGAGAGAGAGGGGGTGAGGGAGGGAGGGGGGGAGTTAGGGAGGGACAGGGTATAGTGATTAATAGTCAGTCAAGCAGTATTTTGGTCGAGTTTGTGTTTATAAATTCTACCTTTTTATATACTCTGGTGAATGCATTTTGTTTGCACTGGTCACAAAATATACCATTCATGTTCTGTACTATGTGTGTGTTTATTGGTTTGTATGTGCAATGTATGAAATTATATGCTAGAGCGAATTCATGTATGTATGTATGTATGTGTTTAAGTATGTTAGGTGTGTATGGATGGATGTATAATATGTGTGTAGGTATGTGTGGTGTGTATGTATGACAGACACACTAAGACAAAATATACAAAGCTAATATATACAACAAACAAACAAAATAATAACACAGGATAGAAATTCAGACAGACAGACAGACAGACAGACAAACAGATTGATAGACAAGAGTACAAACAAACAGAGAGAGAGAGAGGGTGGGGGGGGGGGAGGCCAATCAGAGCACAGTTATGGCACCTCCCCCGCCGCCACTAGCCCATCAGAGTGGCCCTCAGGTAGTGGGTCTGATTTCCATTGTTGCTGCATCACTGTCTTTGATGGTGTGTCTGTGTGTTGTGTGTGTGTGTGTGAGGGATGGAGGGAGTGAGAGTAAGGTGGTTTATTGATAGGTTGTATGTGTGTGTATGTGTGTAAATATGTGGCTGTGTGTGTGTGTGTGTGTGTGAGAGAGGTTTATTGGTGGTTAGTTGGGTGTGTGAGTGTGTGGTTTATTGGTGGTTAGTTGTGTGTGTGTGTGAGGTTTATTGGTGGTTAGTTGGCTGTGTGTGTGTGTGTGTGTGTGTGTGGTTTATTGGTGGTTAGTTCGGTGTGTGTGTGTGTGTGTGTGTGAGGTTTATTGGTGGTTAGTTGGGTGTGTGTGTGAGAGAGGTTTATTGGTGGTTAGTTGGGTGTGTGAGTGTGTGTGTGAGAGGTTTATTGGTGGTTATTTGGGTGTGTGTGTGTGTAGTTTATTGGTGGTTTGTGTGTGTGTGTGTGTGTGTGGTTTATTGGTGGTTAGTTGGGTGTGTGTGAATACGTGGCTGAGTGAACGTTGAGTTGACTATACGGCTTATGTGTTGACTTGGGAGGTAATGGAAGGGGAGGAGGAGGAGAAGGGGAAGGAGAAGGAAAGAGGAATTGGAGGAAGAGGAGGAGGAGAAGGAAGAGGAATTGGAGGAAGAGGAGGAGGAGAAGGAAGAGAAATTGGAGGAGGAGGAGAAGGAAGAGGAATTGGAGGAAGAGGAGGAGGAGAAGGAAAAGGAATTGGAGGAAGAGAAGGAAGAGGAGAAGGATATGTAAGATTGAAAGAAGAGAAAGAGAGAGGAATAGGAGGAGGAAAAGGAGTAGGAGAAGGTAGAGGAGGAGAAGGATTTGTGAGGCCGGGAGAGAGGAAGGAGAAGAAGAGAGAGGGAGAATGAGAAAGAAAGGAAGAGAGAGAGAGAGAGAGAGAGAAACGTTCTTTAATGAATAAAAAGTTTTAAACCATTTCTATACAGTGAGCCTTCGTTAGTAGTGCCTTTAAAGCAGGTAATACCGTGTAAGATACATAGCCTAATGATTCCTCCAAACTGTGCCACGAGACAGAACCTCCCATTCGTGCTGCAATGAGGTCGTCTGTTTCCTAGGAGGGTTTGGGGGAATCAGTATAGCCCTCCAAATATTACACACTTTATGGACGAGATTCTGCTACTTATTTTTAAAGGACTTGTAGACAGTAACTTATTTCTGTTCTTTGGTTGGTTGGTTGGTTGGTTAATTGGTTGGTTGAAATGTTGATAGGTTGGTTGAATAGTAGAAGGAGAAGAAGAGGAAGAGAAGTAGGAGAAAGGAAGGAAGAAGAGAGAGAGAGAGAGTTGGCGACGTATGAGAGAAGGAAGACAGCAATAAAAACAGGAGGAAGGAGGAGGAGGACGAGGGGGGGAGGAGGAGGAAGGAGGGAAGTAGAAGGAGGCAATAAAAGAAGCAGAGGAACGGAAGTAAACACAGAGAGAAAAAAGAAAATGGAGAGGAGGTGGAGGAAAGGGGAGAGAGAGAGAGAGAAGGGGGAAAAAACGTATTACGAGGAAAAGAAGGAATGGAGGGAATGAGAGGAAGACGTAGAGAGAAGTGAAAGGAAGAAAGAGATAAGTATTCAAGAGCAAACGAAGGGATAGAGAGGAGAGGAAGACATAGAAAAAAGTGATGGAATGAAAGAGGATGAATGATGCTGCAAGAATGGAAGGAAAGAAGGAATGGGAGGAACAATACAAAGGAAGGAAGAAATGGGATAAAATGAAAGAAGGAAAGGGAAGAGCAATGCAGAAGGAAGAAAAGAAAGGAGTGAAAGAAAGGAAAGAAGGAAAAGGAAGAGCAATGCAAAAAGAAGAAATGAAGAATGGAAGGAAAGGAAAAAAGAAGAAATACAATAAAAATAAAGGGAAGAACGAAAAAGCAATGCAGAAGGAAGGAAGCAAGGAGTGGAAGAAAGAAAGAAGGAAAGTGAAGAGCAACGCAGAAGGAAGGAAGGAAGGAAGGGAGGAAAAAAAGGATGGAAGGGAGTGGCAGACTAGCTCGACTCAATTTGGAGGGAAGCAGGAAACAATAAAGATGGGAGTAACGAGAGAGAGTAAGAGAGAGAGAGAGAGAGAGTATGTGTGCGAGAGAAAAAAATGTGTATGTGTGAGAGAGGGAAGTAGCGTGTGTGTAAGAGAGAGAGAGAGAGAGAGAGAGAGTAAGAAAGAGTATGTGTGTGTGTATGTGTGCGAGAAAAAAATTGTGTATGTGTGAGAGAGAGAAGTAGCGTGTGTGTAAGAGAGAGAGAGAGAGAGAGAGAGAGAGAGAGTAAGAGAGAGTATGTATGTGTGTGTATGTGTGCGAGAGAAAAAAATGTGTATATGTGAGAGAGAGAAGTAGCGTGGTTGTAAGAGAGAGAGAGAGTAAGAGAAAGAGTATGTATGTGTGTGTGTATGTGTGCGAGAGAAAAAAATGTGTATGTGTGAGAGAGAGAAGTAGCGTGTGTGTAAGAGAGAGAGCGAGAGAGTAAGAGAAAGTATGTGTATGTGTGTGTATGTGTGCGAGAGAAAAAAATGTGTATGTGTGAGAGAGAGAAGTAGCGTGTGTGTAAGAGAGTGAGAGAGAGAGTAAGAAAGAGTATGTATGTGTGTATATGTGCGAGAGAAAAAAATGTGTATGTGTGAGAGAGAGAAGTAGCGTGTGTGTAAGAGAGAGAGAGAGAGAGAGAGTAAGAGAAAGTATGTGTATGTGTGTGTATGTGTGCGAGAAAAAAATGTGTATGTGTGAGAGAGAGAAGTAGCGTGTGTGTAAGAGAGAGAGAGAGAGAGAGAGAGAGTAAGAGAAAGTATGTGTATGTGTGTGTGTGTGCGCGAGAGAAAAAAATGTGTATGTGTGAGAGAGAGAAGTAGCGTGTGTGTAAGAGAGTGAGAGAGAGAGTAAGAAAGAGTATGTATGTGTGTATATGTGCGAGAGAAAAAAATGTGTATGTGTGAGAGAGAGAGAAGTAGCGTGTGTGTAAGAGAGAGAGAGAGAGAGAGAGAGTAAGAAAAAGTATGTATGTGTGTATGTGTGAGAGAGAGAAGTAGCGTGTGTGTAAGAGAGAGAGAGAGAGAGAGTAAGAGAAAGTATGTGTATGTGTGTGTATGTGTGAGAGAGAGAAGTAGCGTGTGTGTAAGAAAGAGAGAGTGAAAGAGAGAAGGAAATGGTGTATGTGTAAGAGTAAGAAAAATAAAAGATTATATGTGTGTGTGTGAGAGAGTAATAAAAGGAAAAAGTTGTATAGCTTAATAGATAGAGTGCATTAGTAAAAGACTAAATAAACGAAAAGAAACTCAATAAAAAGAGAAACAAGGAAAAGAGAGAACGAGGGAAAAGTCAACAACAGTATTAGATAAATTATGATAAAAATATCGTATAGAATATTTCAAAAACCAATATAAAAATAATTACAAATATACAGTTAAATATTAATAAAAAAAGAAAAGGGGGGAGAGAACGAGGATGGAATTGTTTAAAAGATTCTGTAAGTTAAAATTGACATTGCTTTGCCTTTTATTATGATGAATATTGTAGGCGTTAAGGGGGTGTGGGAGTAGGGCGTGGGGGGGGGGGGGTTTGGGGGGGTGCAGGAATAGGGGGGGGTTGGGGGATGCAGGAGTAGGGGGACAGGCTTGGGAGGGGGTTAGGGGAGTGCGAGAATAGGGGACAGGCTTTCTACCCATCCCAACCCTGTCCCCCTATTCCCGCACCCCCTCAGTCCCCCCCCCAAGCCTGTCCCCTATTCCCGCACCCCCCCCAGTCCCCTCCCCCCAAGTCTGTCCCCTACTCCCGCACCTCCCCTTAACAAACAATTATTTTTCTATGTATTGGCTCTGGTTGTCAAGTCCATTCCCCACTCAACACTCATCGTGGGATCTACTACACCTCACTTACTTAACACCATTATGTCCCCTAGTTAACACATCACTATCATCCCCCTTCATACATCTTTACTAACCCCCTACATATCAACACTACTCACACTTACCATACCAACATCTCATCACTTTCACTCCTACTCCATGACCTACAGTTCACATATCTTCACTACCCACTACACATCACCACTACCCACACTTACCATACCAACATCTCATTACTTTCACTCCTACTCCTTAACCCACAGTTCACACATCTTCACTACCCACTGCATATCACAGTATTACCCCCACTTCACACATCTTCACTATCCACACATACATATTCACTACACACACACACACACACACACACACTACCCAAAATATATACAGAAGAGGAAATGGCAATACGTAGAAGAATGAAAGAGAAGGAGGAAGAGGAGGAGGAGGGAGATAAGAAAATGAAAAAGATAATGAAAAGGAGTAAATATTTAAATTAGGAAGAAGGACGTGAATTAATTTAGTGTTAGTTTTAGCTGAGGGAACGAGGGAGACAATGATGAATATAAAATGCTAAATGAGAGAGAGAGAGAGAGAGAGAGAGAGAGAGAGAGAGAGAGAGTGGTAGCCTATTTCATCACCACCACCACTACTACACACACACACACACACAGACACAGAGAGAGAGAGAGCCTATTTCACCACAACCACAGAGAGAGAGAGAGAGAGAGAGAGAGAGAGAGAGAGAGAGAGAGAGAGAGAGAGAGGTAGCTTATTTCACCACCACCACCACTACAGAGAGAGAGAAAGAGAGAGAGAGAGAGAGAGAGAGAGAGAGAGAGAGGTAGCCTATTTCACCACCACCACCACTACAGAGAGAGAGAGAGAGAGAGAGAGAGAGAGAGAGAGAGAGAGAGAGAGAGAGAGAGAGAGAGAGAGAGGTAGCCTATTTCACCACCACCATCACTACAGAGAGAGAGAGAGAGAGAGAGAGAGAGAGAGAGAGAGAGAGAGAGAGAGAGAGAGGTAGCCTATTTCACCACCACCACCACCACCACTACTACTACACTACTGCAGAGAACTGAAGGGGAGTTGAACAAGGCTCCTCTCATGAATATTGTGCAAGACGGAATTATCTCATCTGATGTGAGGCCGAGATGTGAGGGAAGGAGAAAGGGAGGGAGAGGGGAGAGAAGATGTGGAGAGAAAGAAGAGGGATGGAGGGAAGGGAGGGAGAAGGGACAGGAGGAAACAGGAAAGTGGGATGGAGGGAAGCAAAGAAAGAGAGATAGAGAGAGAAAAGAGAAGGATTGAGGAAAGGAGGGAAGTAAAGATGCAAGGACAAAAGGAAGAAAATTATAAAGGAATGAAGGAAATGAGAGGAGGGACAAGAAGAGGAGGGAAGGAAATGAAAGGAGGAAGGAACATTGGAGGAGAAAACTTAGGAAGGATGTGAAAGGAAAGATGGAGGAGGGAAAGAATTATGATTGAAGAAGGGAATAAAAGAAAAGTGAGCAGCAGCTGTCCCCCTCATTAAAGACATTTTTCGTGAATTTAGGGTCCGTTTATTTATTTTTCGTTTTGTTGTTTTGTTGTTATTTTCCTGCATCGGTCTCCTTCCTAAAACTTAATTAACCCCCTCTAATTATTGTGAGGTGAGATGGAAATGAACACACATACACACACACACACAAACACACATATACACTCACAGAAGCACAAACACACACACATAGAAGCACAAACACACACACACACACACACACACACATACACTCACAGAAGCACACACACACACACACACACACACACACACACACACACATACTGCATATTCATTCCATATTTTTCCAAGTCTTCAGAAACTGTTGCCAGACCGAATTTCACACTCCGGCTTCTCTCCTTCTTCATCTTTCTTCACCACCACCACCACCACCAATACCATCATCACCATCATCATTACGATTCTTTAAAAATTTTCTTCCTTCCTTTTCATATACTTTCACTATTCGTTGCACAGCCTTTTCCATCTTCTTCCCTTCCATTTGTTACTCATTCTTCCATCTCTCCTCCTTCCATTCTTTAAACACAATCTTCCATCTGTCTCACTTCCTTCCATTCTTTACACAATCTTCCATCACCCCTCCTTCCATTCTTTAAACACAATCTTCCATCTGTCTCACTTCCGTCCATTCTTTACACAATCTTCTATCTTCCTTCCCCCATTCCATTCATTTTCAACGATTCTTTACACGCCGTTCCAGTGGTTTATCGAGTCAACAAGTTTTAGACCTCCGGAGCCCAATAGATGGAGTTTCAACTTTTCACCAGCAGACAGCCTCAGTAGTTAGTTGGTTAGTTGGTTGGTGTGAGTGGAGGCTGTCTGCCACTCTTGATTGGGTCTGGGATGGTAACAAACTCCTCACTCTCTGATTCTCCTCTCTGTTTGTGGATTGTTGTTGTTGGTGATGGGGGTATTTTTTTTTTCACTCGAGTGTTTTGTGTCAGACTGTGATTATTTGTACACACACACACACACACACACACACACACACACACACACACACACACACACACACATTGAAATCAGGCCAAGGACAAGTATAAATGGAATACTAAACTAGTCATCTTGTCAGTAATATAATTTTATATATCCGTGCAGGGCAGACAATGATACAAGACGATAAACATATAATTTCCAGATTGTGTGTGTTATTGACCCTCTTCCCCATCTCCTTACACCTATCCTCACATCAGAAGGGTTTATCAATATCCTTGTGCCGTTCAGGTCATGTCAGATCAACTCAATCCTCAGGCAGAAGGGCTCTGTACACCTGTAGACGTAATAGAGAGAGAAATTATATAAGTCTCATTGCATTTTAATGAATTACTCCTTTAAATAATAATGACAGATCGAGAAATATTAGTATCATCAACATCTATATCTATTTTTTCTTTTCATACCAACAGTAATTTTTAAAGACCCTGACCCTGTGATCGTGGTAGAAAAATAGACACTTCTGATTCCTCCAAATTCGACCACTACAGGTATCCTCACATTCACTATATATAATCACACTATTCTATCTGTTCTCAGTTATCTCCATTATCAAACGGTATGGAACCAGAGAGAGAGAGAGAGAGAGAGAGAGAGAGAGAGAGAGAGAGAGAGAGGTAATGTGACTTACTTTTCTAGTGTTGAGTACTTGGAGAGGCCTGAAGTTGTCCTTGATGTGGTGACCCTCGTGATCCTTCAACTTCCTTAACTCATCCAACTGTAGGGAAACATTACCACTAAATATTAACCAACAAAATAATATGAAACAACCATAACATTAATATTTTTACTGTGTCAATAGTCTTAGATAAACCAGGAAGTTGAGAATTAAATAGAAAAAGTATAAGATTGTATGTATATAATTTTAAGGTAGGTTTTCTAAGGTACCTGTTTGCTGGAGATGGTGATGGGTGTAGAGAAGACAGTCCACACCACCACCTCGTTACAAGTGGGTGTGGTGAGGGAACCTTGGTACCTAAAGAACTGGTTGGTGTTACTGGGCAGCAGGTCCTCAAGGGCGAAGGGAGTGATGGCGTCGTCAGCACCTTCAGGAGAAAAAATGAGAGTGAGAGAGAGAATAAGAAAGAGAGAGAGAGAGAGAGAGAGAGAGAGAGAGAGAGAGAGAGAGAGAGAGAGGGAGAGAAGGGGTGCTACTGTGTCCTCCAAACTATACAATATAAAGTCACAATACAATCTATACAGTTTGTTAAATATATTATTATAAAAATTATTGGATTTTTTTTTTTTATTATAATACCGTTCATAGTAAAGTATATTTAAAAAATGTTAGTGAATACAATAAACCCAATTGTTAACTATATTATGATAAGAAATATTGAGATGATTATATTTATCAATTTATTATTTTAATCAATTTACCGTCTTTGTGAATGTTGTGGAGTCCATCAATGACCTTCTGTAGTTTGGAGTTGTCTTTAGATGAGAGTTGAAGCATAACACCCAACACAGCCAGACCATCTTGGTACTGGATGGCCTTCTTCAGACTACCGTAGTCATTCCGGTAATGTACCAGATGAAGCTCACCAGGAAAACTGTTGAAAAGATGATCATTATATTACTTAATACTTTACACTTTTCGCTTATATCATCCCAGGGGAATTATCATAAAAAAATAATAATTTCACTGTAATTCTAAAATGCCTCGTGGTTATTTAGGCTACATGAATGTTATACATACCCCAGAGGGAATTAATTTATACTTTCAATGTAATTAAAAAATGTCTTCTTGTTATTTATACACATTTTCCTGTAATTCAAATATGCATTATGATTATTTAAACTGTGGCTGTAATTCTAAGATACTTTGGCTATTAATAATTTGCCTGCAACATAAAGAAGAAGCCTCGTCTTACCTGACCCCATCGATGGTATGCTCTGAACCCTGGCTGTCCACTGAACCCCAATGAAAGTGAAACTGGACAAACTCATAGTCTGAATGTAGGTTCCCTCCATGGAAGATGGGTCGGTGTTTCATCTTCATACTCACCTGGGCTAAATAATTATAGAGAGAAACAGGTTAAGGGAGTGCGGGAATGGGGGGACAGGCTTGGGGAGGGTTTAGGGGGGTTGGGTTTTTTTGGGGGGGTGCGGGAATAGGAGGACAGGCTTAGGGGGAGGGTTAAGAGGGTGCGGGAATTGGGGGGCTTTCTACCCCCCCCCCAAGCCTGTCCCCCTATTCCCGCACCCCTCAACCCCCAACCCCCCCCCAAGCCTGTCCCCTACTCCCGCACCCCCTTAAGGGGAGATTCTCTTATTGATAAATTGGAAGGACTCTGTTGATTCCTCCAAACTGTGCCACCAAACAGATCCCCTAGTAGTACCACTGTGGCCGTCTGTTTTCTGGCATAGTTTGTTTGGAGAAATCAGAGACCATCCATTTCATCAACAAAATATAATCTCCCTTTAATTAACTTTGGGCCAGTCATTTTTAGCTTTTGTATAGAACACGTATTGAGAGAGATAGATAGATAGATACAGAGAGAGAGAAAAAAATAGTTAATTAATCTTTCCCCAATATCCAGTGTTTTTGATGGTCAGAGAGAGAGAGAGAGAGAGAGAGAGAGAGAGAGAGAGAGAGAGAGAGAGAGAGAGAGAGAGAGAGAGAGAGAGAGAGAGAGAGATAGAGAAGAGAAAATAGTTAACCTTAGAATTAATTAATCTTACCTGAATGTCCAGTGTTTTTGATATTCATGGATTCGGGAACCTTCTCGTAATGTTTGAATGTGAAGGGAGTCCAGGTGGTGTTAAGGATGGCACACATACCCAACAACGCCACAGGGGACTACATTAACCCTCCACATATCGGGAAGTTGTTCGCCCACGTTGCCGGACCTACAATACAGAAAAATGGATCGATTATGTACAGAGAAATGGAGCGGGTTTATACAGAGAAATGGGTCGAGTTTATACAGAGAAATGGGTCGAGTATGTACAGAGAAATGGGTCGAGTTTATACAGAGAAATGGGTCGAGTTTATACAGGGAAATGGGTCGAATATGTACAGAGAAATGGGTCGAGTATGTACAGAGGAATGGGGCTAGTTTATACAGAGAAATGGGTCGGTTTTATACAGAGAAATGGGGCTAGTTTATACAGAGAAATGGGTCAAGTATGTACAGAGGAATGGGGCTAGTTTATACTGAGAAATTGGTCGAGTTTATACAGAGAAATGGAGCGGGTTTATACAGAGAAATGCGTCGAGTATGTACAGAGAAATGCGTCGAGTATGTACAGAGAAATGGGTCGAGTATGTACAGAGAGATGGGTCGAGTTTATACAGAGAAATGGGTCGAGTTTATACAGAGAAATGGGTCGGGTTTATACAGGGAAATGAGTCGAGTTTATACAGAGAAATGGGTCGAGTTTATACAGGAAAATGGGTCGAGTTTATACAGAGAAATGGGTCGAGTTTATACAGAGAAATGGGTCGAGTTTATACAGGGAAATGGGTGGAGGACGTGCGTGGTTGGTAGCAATTGGATAGGACCTTGGATATAAAGAAAGGGAAGGTGTTTATCGGACGTGGGTGGCAGTATTTGGATAGGACCTTCATTAGGCTATAAAGAAATGCATAGTTTTTGTGAATGGTAATAAATAGTAATTGAAATAGGACCTTGACTATAAAGAAATGGATAGTTTTTGTGAATGGTAAATAGTAACTGAAATAGGACCTTGATTATAAAGAAATGGATAGTTTTTGTGAATGGTAATAAATAGTAATTGAAATAGGACCTTGACTATAAAGTAATGAGTAAAGTTTATATAGGGGCCGTTATGCAAGAAAATCGGTGGTGTTGACGATGGCTTGGTATACTGGTTCGTACGATGGCTCCTCTGTAGTCATCGTACCAGTAAGCACCATAGTAAGCACCCTAAATGTCCTTGAATATGATGATGATGATGGCCTTAGGAGGTGAGAGATGACAACAAAAGTATAATTCCTCCAGTGAGTGTGTTGTATAATCAATCTATCATCATACAAAAAACAGGGTCGGGTGTTGGTGTGGAAACCAGACTGTTGGGCCCGCCAGCACAGGCATAAGGCACAAGCAGAGATATTTTCCCCAGCAAAAAAAAAAAAAAATAAAAAAAAAAAATAAATAAAAGTTATCATACAGTATAGTATAATATGACCAAAGAGATACCATAATTATCTTTGTACATACCAGTGGCGCCCTCATATGACCAGTGTGTGAGTTGAGTCATCTTTACCTGTAGTGAAAATGTAATGATTAATTACTCATTTATTTATGTATCTATTGTATACATGTATTCTACCATCACCCATAGACATCATCCTTAGAAACAGGTCTATTGAGTTCTGTTGGGTACACACACACACACACAAAAATATACCTACACCCACAGACACACACACACAAATAAACACACACAACACACGTTTCTAGAAAGCTTGTGACCGTGTAAATCTGATAGTTTAGGCAGACGGGTCATGGAATTAAATAACTTTGGAACTGTACTTTACCCGCTGTTGTGTGAATAGTCGTCCAATTTAATTATCTTTTCATTTATTTCGTATTTATTGACAAACATTGAAAATAGCCATCCTAGATTAAGGGGAGATTCTCTTGTTGGTGAATTGTAAGGTTTGTTATTCCTCCAAACTATGCCAAGAAACAGATGTCCTCAATGTTACTAATAGGGGATCTGTTGTTTGATATCTTAGTTTGGAGGATTCGCCAGTCCTTCAATTTACCATCAAGAGAATCCCCCTCACCTTAATTATGGTTTTGTACAGGTAAAGAAAAGGGGACTTATTGTAAGGGTTTTTGTTACTACCCATGAAATTCAAATCAGGAATGGGCCGAATTCTCCTCTACACTACTCCCCTCCTTCCCCTTTCCACCCTTCCCCTTTCCCCTTTCCCCTTCCTCCTTCCTCCTTTTCCCTTCCTCCTTCCCTTTCCCCTCACTTCTTCCCTCCTACCCTTTCCCTTCCTCATTTCCTCATTCCCTTCACTCCTTCCCCCTTTTCCCCTTTCCTCCCTTTCCCTTCCCTTTTTCCTTCCTTCCCTCTTCCCTTTCCCCTTTCACTATGTTGTTATGATCCGGGGGTAGGGGTGGGGGGATCGTAGGGGTTGGGAGATGGCCCTGGGAATGAAGCGAGTTGAAGCATCCAAACTTTCTATAGACTCGTTCGGACCTTCGTTGTTACGGCACCATTGATCCTCCCACCACCACAACAACATTTTTCTTTGCCACCAACACCCACATACACATACACATACATGCATACACGTCTCCCAAGTGTGTGTGTGTGTGTGTAGTTCATGTGACACCTCTCTTACTTTGCCAGTCACCCCTGTTGCTTGTTAGCGGCCGTACAAATTTATATATTGACACTTTTGATTTGAAATGGTAGCCAGTCACACTGCCACAAAGTCACAAAGCCAGCCAGCCACATAGCCAGACAGCCAGCCAGCCACATAGCCAGGCAGCCAGCCAGCCACACAGCCTGCCAGCCACACAGCCAGACAGCTACCCACACAGCCAGCTAGCCAATGTGTCACAAAAGGACCACATTTGGGGGAAACGCCTCCAACTCACTTAGCCTTCGTTTCCTTGTGATGGTAAAGTTTGGTGAGGATATCAAAACAATGTTGCCATTACGTATATCTTTGGTTGTATCGAGAAAGTTGTACTGTACTGTACATATTTATATACCCACGTGAATTGGAGAGGCGCTAGATCTGTGTGTGTGTATGTGTGTCTGGGTGTGTGTCTGTTTAGTCTCTTGTGTCCTCAAAACTTTTCAACTCACTTCTCTGTGTCGTTTCTGTAACCTGTAGTGAAGATCTGTATCCATCATCTTTACTACTCACACAAATCTTCCCTTCTGTTTACTATACATTAACTGTTGAAATACTGTAGTTGCGTCCTTAAGGGGAGAGTACCGTACAGTGTTGGTAAATCTGGAGCACCTGATGCCTCCAAATTATTCCAAGCAACAAGCTCTCAATATTTTTTGTCAATCTAGTCCTGATTTCTGGCATACTTTGGAGGAATCAAGGCGCTCTAATGTACTAAAAAACTATACTGTCACCTTTATTTTGAAAAAAAAACAAAAACTGTTAAATAGTATTCATTATGGTATGATATCATCTCACTTCTACGACATTTGTGACCTGTGAGTCTCGTCAATAGAGTTAATTTAATTTTCATTTTGTAATAATAAATAAAATAAAAATGTCTCCAATTGAACAAGGAAATAACGCATCAGAGGGAAGGGGTTGCAGATGCCCCTCAGACTGCTCCATGTGTCAGATTGATATGACAAGGACGACGAGGAGTGGCACAAGATATGGTGACTGTTCTTGTACCGTCCATGCCTTCCCCAACGTCAACACTCGCTGGGTACCATCCCCTCAACGCTCCCGTCGCACCCAACACCGTGCACCCGCCCTGCCAGTCGACGAAGCCTTCATCAATGACTCAACCTGGAATAAAAACACAATCGCCGTCATCGTCTTCTGTGTCGTAATTGTGACCCTGATTGTACTGGTTGGTATTGGGGCGTGGCATGATTGGGTTCGTTCCACCCCAGCACCAACACCCTCTCATGAAGGGTTCTCTCTGGATTGGTGGTTGCAGAGGCCAAACCAGTTCATCAGCCTCTCTGACCTCTCTGGCGACGTTCTGTTGATGGGCGTCTTGAGGGAGGTGTTCATCATAGCTTCTCTCGCTATGGCTGTCTTCTTCTCCATCAGGAAAAATGCCTTCTGAAAATTTGAGGCTTCCGATTCCGCCTGACTATGCCACGAAACGACCTCCTTCCATGTTGGTGGTGTTTCGTGGCAATTTTCTGACTACGAGTGAATGGCTGTTATGATTAATAGTGAAGTGGAGATGTTTATGAGTCGAAAGTGTGTCTCTAGAATACATTATTCCAGACTTCTGAGTGGTAGTTTTCATACGCTAAAGAGCGCTTTTTATTATTGTGGAAATTCGCTTATGTTCAGACCATTTTATGATAACAGAATACTAAGCCGCATTTACGAGTGGCAATACTCTGTATCTCTACTGAATCTACTCCCTCTCCCACAGTGATGGCAGCGCAGGTTTGCTTGACGAAATTTCCCTAACATCAACTTTAAAATTTACCTTTTTTCCTCAATTATTCCCTGATTACTCTTGAACATTGATGGTCTTTTTGGAATTATTTTCGTCTGGTAAAAATTTCCCTGTATACTCTTGAACAATCTTTATATAATTTCCCTGTGAACTTCAAAATTCTCTAAAACAGAGAATGTTCCCTGCACCTGGCAACACCGCCCAAAATTTGAAATTCACCTGATGAAAATTTTATAACCACACAGTTATAGCAAATAAACTCTTGCATCCCGATACATCCACGATAGACATTTTTTCATTATATTCAAGTAATAATGCATTAATATTTAATAATCCGGCACATGCCAGTTGGCAATTGCAAACAAAGCGGCAGCGTAAGGGTTAAATGTAGCAAATATTGTTTTTATTGACTGGTTATAATATACTGTTGTTGTTGACTGGTTTTGAGGGGTCGATTGACTGACTCAGAATAAACACATGGCCATCACAGAGAAAAGGATGAGTTCTTTGACAAAGACGTAGATGAGGGTTAAGTCGCTGGGTTCCTCTTTCCACCAACCCCAGTAGAACATGATACGAGGATGTACTGGAGTAGGGGATGACCAACACAAGTACAGTCATCACCACAACCATGGCCATCAATAATCACAGTTTCCTGATATTCTCAATGGCATCCATGACGGTCAGAACCGAGGAGGAGTGGTGTAACGGGTAGTTACGATGTTAGTGAAGATGTTTGTGTTGGTCTAGTCTGTTTATATCTTCAGGTTTTACATTGCATATAAAGTCCTATACCTAACCTGGAATATGGTAATGTGATTATATACATAAAGGTGTGATTATATACATAAAGGTTGCCTGCTACAATACTCCCCCTCCTTAGTGATGAGGAAGGAGGACCAATATAGTCTTCTTATAGGGCGTCCGCTTGCCTTTCCTGGAGGGACTTGTGGGTTGGTATAGGGTGAATTAGAAGATGCAGTTTCTGGTGGGTGTAGCAGGAGTGCACGTGCGAGTGTGGGTGCGTGTGTAATAATAATAATAATAATAATTAACGGTTTATTTACATGGCAGTCAGAGACTGAAAATTTACAGAGGGGAAGATTACATTAATATTAATTCTAGGATCTAACGGCTACAACTTGGAGACATACTAATCTAGGTGTTTATTTTTCGCACTAAAGTGGGAACAGCGCTCTGGCGATAGCGGTCAGTGCGAGGGGCTCTTAGCGGCACCAGTTTGTTTTGGTGTCGGGTAGCCCTGGCTGGTGGGGGGGCGTCAGGTGGTAGGAGGTGACGGTGGCGTGGGTTACTTAGCAAGCCTTCCCCAAACTTGCTAAGGGCTTGCTCATACATGGCTGTCAGCCTGGGCAGATTCAGGGTGGTGAGGGCATTATTGTAGCTGGTGTAGGCAGGGCCCAGTATGACTCTGCATGCCCTCTTCTGAACCTTCTCAAGCTGTTGTTGTTGTGTTTTGTTCAGAGATGAAGACCACGCTGGGGAGGCGTACAGCAGTGAGGGTAAAATGAAAGAGGTGTAAACTGCCTTCAAATCCCCTACTGGAGTCCCCAGAGACCTGAGTCTGCGCAGCATGTACAGCTTGTATGAGGCTACCTTGACCATCCTTGCGACATGTTGCTTCCATGATAATAGGTCATCCACAGTGATGCCGAGAAGCTTGAAGGAGTGGATGACTTGGAGTGGATGAGGGCCAATTGTGAGCTGGGGGGGCGGTACAGCTGCAGTTGAGGTACAGACGTGCATCACCACGGTCTTGGTGTGGTTGATGGAGACGTTGTTGTGCTCTGTCCACGTCTGCAGCCTATCAAGGGTGGCTTGCAGTGGATTATAGTCTGGTGTCCTGGTGTTGACTGGGATGCCAACCGTGCAGTCATCCACGTATTTCCATCGATGCTGGGTGTCGGTGAGGGCATCATTAATCAGCATGAGGAAGCATAGTGGTCCAGATTTAGTTCCTTGCGGAACCCCACAAGTCAGCTGTTGCAGGGGAGATATGGAGCCCTGATAACGGACCGCCTGCTGCCTTCCTGTGAGGAAGTCAGCCAGCCAAGCTACCAGGTTGGGGTGGAGTCCCAGGTTAATGGCCTTGTTGATGACAACAGTGTGGTCTACAAGATCAAAAGCTTTCCTAAAGTCTACAAAAGCAAGAGCGAGAGATGTGTTACGTTTGTCCAAGTGGCTGTGGATGAAATCAAGGAAGCTGACTAGGCAGTGGGAAGTGGAGGTGGATTTGATGTTGCCGAACTGACGGGTGTCTAGCTGTTTGCTAATTTGTGAATAAGACCAGTTAAACACGAAATCTTCACAAAGGAGGCTAGGGAGAGGTGTGATGGCAATTGGTCTTAGGTCATTAAAGGTTTGTGGGGTGGGAGTTTTAGGGATGGGAGTGACATAGGAAATTTTCCAGTCAGCAGGGCAAGCATTTTGAGCGAGGGAGGCGTTGATTATGGAGCGTGCGTGCGTGCGTGTGTGCGTGCGTGTGTGTGCGCGTGTTGCTGCAGTGCCAATGGAAGTCAATGAGTCCCTGAGCTTACGATTTTTAATGTCGACAACAAAGTCGAAGTTTGTCAAAAAATGGGCGCCCAAAATATCTTGTGCGTGCGTGTGAGAGAAAGTGTGAGGGTGAAAAGGAGGAGGAGAGAGAGAGAGAGAGAGAGAGAGAGAGAGAAAAAAAAGGAACAGGAGGGTGTGAGAGCGGGTATGAAAGTGTGACAGGGAGTAAAATAATCAAACCACGAATCCTCCTTCCATCCTTTGATTTATGGATGGTGAGGTGGGGCAGAGAACATACAGTAGGTAATGAATTAATTAAGGGGAGATTGGGTTCTCTTGTTGGTGAATTGGAAGGTCTTTGATTCTTCAACCAAACCATGCATGCCAGAAAAAACAACAACAACAAAACAGACACCCTCAATGGTGCTAATAGTTGATCTGCTGTTGCTTCGGGACATAATAAATAGTTTGGAGGAATCACAGACTTTCCAATTCACCAACAAGAGTAACAGTCTCCCCTCAACAAGCCAGTGTTAGAAAAAAAAAAAAAAAAAAAAAGAGGCTGACAGCAATTGGGTGAGTTAGGGTAAAACAAAAAATAAAATAAAAAAAAGGGTGTGTTGGTGTTTGTTTTTTATAGCTATAGATTTGGACATATAGTTTCAGGAAGCTGTTATAAATATACTGTTCTGTATGGGGCCCACGGGATACAAATTACACAACTGTGGCCAAACTACTGATGAGGTTTATTGGCTCCACAACTACCAACACCACACCTGACTACTCACTCTGGCTGCATGGCTGGTTGGTACAATTTACTACATCATTTTTTTGGTAGGTGTGTTAAGGGAAGATTTATTTATTTGTTTATTTATTTATATTTTATAAATTTATTTATAACGTTATTTATTCAATTATTCATTTATATTTTTATTTTGTTTATATATACCGGTATATATATATATATATATATATATATATATATATTGTAAATTGGATAGCTACTAATTCCTTTATTTACTCCATTACTAGGCATGTGGGGTTAGGGGGGACTTCTTTTATTGAGGGGGGGGGGGGGGGAGGCTACTGACTGATTCACAAACTAACCCAGGAAACAAAATAAAGGAAAATTATTGTTAGGGAAAAAGAGTTACAAACGAATGAAAACATGAAAAAGGAACACGTGAATTTGGTGATATGTAATGAGGGACGTGCCTTATCTCTCTCACTCTCCCTCCTGTCTCTCCCTCCTCCTCTCACCCTCTCCTCTCTCTCTCTCCCTCCTCCTCTCACCCTCTCCTCTCTCTCTCTCTCTCTTTTCTCCTCTCCCCCTCTCCTCCCTCCTCTCTCTCTCTCTCTTTTCTCCTCTCCCCCTCTCCTCCCTTCTCTCTTTCTCTCTTTTCTCCTCTCCCCCTCTCCTTTCTCCTCTCTCTCTCTCTCACTCTCTCTGGACATGGTGGTAGTTTTCACTGTAATGATAATAGTAATCTCTCTCTCTCTCTCTCTCTCTCTCTCTCTCTCTCTCTCTCTCTCTACATTAAGCTAATTCGTTTCGCTCACTATACGAGTAGGGATCAGTAAAATATTATTATTATTATTATTATTGCACAGTTTGGAGGGAAAAGTTGACCTTCATTTCGTTATTACTTTTGGCATGTTGGATCGCCTTGAATCCCCCCAAATATACCAAAAAACAATGACCAGACTAAAATCTATAATGGTGATCTGTTGCTTAGAATGGTTTATAGGAATCATGCAGTTGTTCCAGATTTAGTGGATATTGATCTGCATTTCCTCTTTATCGACGCAATTTACAGTATTTTGAGAAACGTGGCGACAGAACTTTTGACCGCCACTATACATACCATATTGTACATACATTATAATGATCTTACAGTTCATTAAGGGCAGAACCTCATTTTTTTTTTTTTTTTTTTTTAATTGAAAGGCTACTGATGCCTCCAAAAAAAATCAATCCTCCATTAGTTATTTCAGAGGTGATTACTTCGTTTCCTAGGATCGTTTGGAGAAATCAGTGTCCTTCCAATTTGTTTCCTACAACACTGAGGATAATATGAAATTATAATAATAAAATAATACAGCGCCGGGGTTGGTTTACAGTAGTCTACCTTGAGAGAGAAATGTTTGATAACCAGAGAAAACTGAAAGGATTTGTAGGTAAACTTTAGGCGAGTTTCTCTTATTGGGGCATTGGAAGGTCTGCGATTCCTCCAAACTATGCCACGAAACAGACGCCTTCACTGTTACTAATAGGGAATCTGTTTCATGGCATAGTTTGGAGGAATCAGAGACCGTCCAATTCATCAACAAGAGAATCTCCCCTTAAAGGAATAGGCTATATATAAAACACGAATATATCCTTTTATGTAACTTAACTTCCTGGGCCGGTATTCACAAAACATCTTAGAGTTTGGACTTGTTCGTATGTTTGCATTTCTGACCTCACCATATTGTTTCAGGTTCATTTCGAAGCAGTGAAGGGTTTAGCCATTCTATATGTATGAGCTGTTGTTATGATTTCGAAGCAGTGTCGGGTACTAGTCCTCGCCTTGAATGAATGCTTACGAATAAAATTTTAAGTTAAGAGTGAACTTTGCTTTTGTGAATACGGGCCCAGGCTGGCCTTTAGCGGCAACCTTCCCATGACTGTTGGTTGGAGAGAGAGAGAGAGAGAGAGAGAGAGAGAGAGAGAGAGAGAGAGAGAGGTTGGTTCGAGAGAAGAATGAAGCAACGAAACAAGAGATGAGATGGGACAATGTTTCGAATACAGGCAGACAGTCTCGAGTACAAACATACACACACACACACACACACCTCAGATAATGTTTCGAATACAGTCTCGACACACACACACACACACACACTCACACACACCTCGGGCGATGTTTCGAACACACATACACACACACATACATACATCTCCCTCTCCCTTCATCCTTCCCATCCCCAATTCCTTGTCCTTTCTGTCAGTCAGCCAGTGTAACAAGTGTGAGTGTGTGTGTGTGTGTATACATGTGTTGATAATACACTTTTGATACATACATTAGAGCGCCTTCATTCCTCCAAAGTATGCAAAAAAAAAAAAAAAAAAAAAAAAAACAGGGCTAGATTAACAAAATAATTATAATGATGCTGCCTGATGCTTGGAAATAGTTTGGAGGAATCAAAGCACTCCAATGTAACACAAGCAAACGTGACTCTGCTCTCCCAAAACACGAAAGAATAATTTATAATAAGGTGAGTGTTATGTAGGGCACAGATTGAGTAAAATTATATGGAAATAGAATATATAAAAATATCATAGTATAATTATAATAATGAGTGTTATGTAGTGAACAATATGATCTACATAATATAATTAAAATATATGAAAATAGTATGTGAAAATAAGAGTATATAGTAGTGAGTGTTATGTTATTATTAGAGTAGATGGAAATAGTATATGGAATTGTCGTATATAGTGGGTGTTATGTTAGTGGATAAAATAATCTTTACATTGTTATACAGGAAATATTTAGCATTAATTTTAGTCTTTTTTCGTCTGGTTGTCATCCACGTGTCTTTCCCACGTGTTTGCTGTCCCTCCTTCTTCTCTCTCTCTCTCTCTCTCTCTCTCTCTCTCTCTCTCTAGTCCTACAGGGTTTTCCAGGTCAAGAGAAATGAATATCTATCTTATTATTTCACTCTTCACTTTATTCCTATATGTATATATTATCTTATTGTGTACATACACATTGAAGGACAGAGAATAACATACATTTTCCATACATACATACACATATACATACATCCCATCTATGCCATTGAAGAACAGAGAATAACATGCATTTTTCCATACATACATACATACATACACATATTCATACATCCCATCTATGCCATTGAAAGACAGAGAATAAGATACGTTTTCCACACACACACACACATCCCCTCCATGCCATTTCCTGCCACAGTCTGCGTTGTCTAAATGTCATTCATCATAGTTATTGGGGATGTATATTTGGTTATGAGGGGCATCTGCTGTGGGGAGTAAAAGAACCAGGCTACTGATTCCTCCACACTACAGTATATTATATAGGCTACAAATCAAACCACATAATCCTCCCCATTTTTCTTCATACCGAGGCACTGTTGTCTGTCTGTTTTCCGGCATGGTTGGTTTGGAGGAATCAATATATTATGGCTCTTATTATATTCCATCCTTTCGACCACAGTACAAGAATGGAGCACTTAATAATAATAGTAATATACTGTAGCTTTCTGTGTGTGTGTGTGTGTGTGTGTGTGTGTGTGTGTATATGTATGTGAAGCCAGACGTGTACTTAATAATATACTGTAGCTTTCTGTGTGTGTGTGTGTGTGTGTGTGTGTGTGTGTGTGCGCGCGTGTGTTATAAGAATAGGATTGATTCAAACTACAACAACAATACTGGGTTTAATAAGCTATTTTATTTTTATTTTATTTTGACAAACCTTTCAAAATTTTCAGTATCTAGTATATATATATATATTTTTTTTAATTCTCTAGTTTGGTTATCCATTTATTTATTGCAGTCAAAGTGGGGGGGGGGACATATTTTGGAGAAATTGGATTAAACTTGATTCCTCCTAGCGATCCTAGGAAACAAATTGGAAGGACACTGATTACTCCAAACGATCCTAGGAAACGAAGTAATCACCTCTGAAATACTAATGGAGGATTGCTTTATTTTTGAGGCATCAGTAGCCTTTCAATTAAAAAAAAAAAAAAGAAAAAAAAAAAAAAGAGGTTCTGCCCTTAATGAACTATGAGATCATTACAATGTATGTACAGTATGGTATGTATAGTGGCGGTCAAATGTTCTGTCGCCAGAGCTAAATAAGTAAGTCTTCATGTTTCTATACTGCATTATACATATACAGTATATGCATATTTTTTTTTATCTGGGCGAAAATGTACCGATTCATTGAGTTTTTGAATGATTTTTGGTGTTTATAAGTTCCAGTGTAGTTCCAGTAAGTTCCAGTGAGTTCCAAATAAGTGTCGTTTGTGTTAATTTTACATATAATATAATTAAAGGGATAGTGGTACACTGTTGGTAAATCTGGAACAATAGAGTCCTCCAAACTATTCCAGGCAACGGGACAACAGTATATCTGTTAACCTGGTGTTGTTGCCTGGCCTTACTACCGTTAACTTGGAGGAATCAATTGCTCCAGATTAACCAACAGATTAATTAAGAGAGGGATCCTTTAATACATTTTCGCAAAGATAAGAAAAAATAAATAATAATAGATAAACAAATTAATAAATAAATAAAATTAAGTATAACAGCTGGGGTAAATATAATCTTGTCATTTTTATCTTATATCTTATCATTTACCATTTTTGTTACCTGTTTCTCACTCACCTGTTACAAATATTATCCTCGTAACGTATGTAACCTGTATGTAACTAATTAACCTTCCTGAAGCCATCTGTCTCTATAGGTAACGTGGACTACGTAACAATGTAACGTTACTTCATGTTATGGTGCACAAAAAGTGAATCTAAGCGTCCTTCCAACACACACACACACACACACACACACACACACACACACACACACACACACACACACACACACACACACACACACACACACACACACACACACACACCACCTCACTGACAATACCAAATATTTTTTTCTTTTTGCTGTCCTGGGAAATATTACCAACAAAGCCAACCCATTTATTTCTGGGGGTCAATATGGTTGGAGGCGAGACGTATGTATGTATGTACATTTGGGGACGGCATTAGTACAGTACTTTTTACATTACAATGTCCTTGTGTTAGTTAGACAGAAGCTGAATCTACAGTAGCATCTGTCAACACTACAGTCATCAATCTACACTTTCTGTAGATATCATCCACTTTACATAGCCTATCATCCACTTTAGTTGTCATCCACTTTAGTTATCATCCACTGTACTCATCCACTTTCCCTGTAGACATCCACTGTAATCATCATCCACTTGAATCATTCATCATCCACTTTCCCTCCTTTCCACTGTACAGTATAGTCTCGAAAAAGATTCATACACACACACACACACACACACACACACAACTAGTATTGCGCCTGGTGACATCTAGCAACTCTAGCTGGCAAACTGTACAGGTCCAAGATAATAATAATAATAATAATAATAATGACACTATATACATTACAACTATATACACATCCACCCATAGTATTGTGTTGGGTTAGTGAGCGGGTCATGTCACGTTAGAAAATAATTATTCCACTATGTACACGTTACTCTGTCTGGTTATAATTATTGGTTCTCTGTTTTGTTAGTATTATTGTTTCTCTGTTTGGTTATAATTATTCGTTCTCTGTCTGGTTAGTTAATAGTTGATAATTATTTAAGGGGAGAGTGAGTGCTTCTTTTGTGGACAAATTGGAAAGCTACTGATTCCTCCTAAATAGTCTACATATGCCAGAAAACAGACATACTCATTGGTACTACTAATATGTGGGGATCTGTCGTTTCTTGGCATAATTTGGAGGAATCAAAGACCTTCCAATTTACTAACAAAATAATCTCCCCTTAATTAAGGACCCTGTGATCGTGTATGAAACTTGGAGGCTTCTGCTGATCCCTCCTGACTATGCCACGAAACAAGTTCCTTCAATATAGGTGGTGTTTCGTGGCAAATGTTTGAAGGACTCACTAACCTTCAATTTTCTTACTATATCATGGGGTCCTTTATTAACAGGCGTCAGTATGAGGTTGTATAAAGACGTCTGGTAACTTGAGAGATCGTCGTCGTCGTTGTTGTTGTTGTTGTTGTTGTTGTTTGTCCTTGATCTTTGGTCTTGTTGCTTGACGTTCGTAGGAGTTGCTTTGCTTGCTACTTGTGGTGGAATTGTGACTTATTGCTTGTGGCTCGTGGTGGGCGTTTGTTTGCTTGTTGTTTGTTGGTCGTAGGAGTTAATTTGTTATGCTGCTTGTGGTGGGACTGTGTATACTCTATTGCTTGTGGTGGTGGTGGTGGTGGTCGTCGTCGGAGTAAAATATGAAACGCTAAAACCACATAGTTATCTTCTCATCTGTTGAACTCCTCCTTCCTCCTTCTCTGTCTCCTTATACCGTGAAGAGTTTGGTGTGAGGAGACATGTACATAATACCAAAGGTGCTGCTGATGGTGGCAATCACGAACACCCACAACAGAAACCTGGTGGAACACGGGAAAAGATTACTAATTGTGTGGTTGTGTTTTGTTTACGTTAGGCTCGGTTAGGTTAGGTTAGGTTAGGTTAGGTTAGGTTATTTTTGGTTAAGTTAGGCAAAGTTAATGTTGTTAATTTGTGTTGGTTTGTACAGTACATGACTTCTGATTGTTATTTTGAATTATGTGGGCTAATATTATGTTAGTTTATTAACACACACACACACACACACACACACACACATACACACACATATAGACCTCCAAATTCTTCCTGCATACAGAATCTAGAAAAAGAAAGGTATCTAGCTAACCCCGTGGCCCCCTCCCCTGCCCTCCCCTCCCCCCTTGCAGTAGAGGGAGTGCTTCAAGAAATTACTATTGGTGTGTGTGTGTGCTCTATTGAACCTATTGGTGTATGTGTGCGTGTGTGTGTGTCAGATGTAAGTATAAGGTGGAGAAAGATAGTGAATATTATATTGATTTCATGATGACGATTGAATGTCTGTGTGTGTGTGTGTGTGTGTGTGTGTGTGTGTGTGTGTGTGTGTGTGTGTGTTCTGCTTGTCTGTGTGCGTGTGTAGGGGATTAAACAAAAAATTACACACACACACACACACACTACGAGGGCCACGCATGCAAGAGTTAGTGGGGTATAGGAAGGTGCACATGCTGTTAATTAACCCAAAGGAAACTCAAGGTATCAGGAAGGCACTGACAGAGAAATTGGCGTACGGGGTGAGAGGAATGTTTCAGAGGGACACATATAGATGATGGCACCAGTGTCTTCAATTATTCTCTCACATTCTCCACTCACTGTATGTTCTTGAGGCTCAACCAGGGACGTACAGTATTATTGGTACACAAAAATTAATTCCTTAAGCCAATAGAAAAATAACTGAAGCATAAATATGATGCTAAGACTTTTTTTTTTATGTAGAGGATAGATGGAGAACATGATATAGAAAAAAAAGAAAAGAAAAAAGATCTGTGTTATGTTTTTTGTTTTTTCTCTGACGATGCTCTTTGATTACGATATGGTAAACTAGTTATTCTATTTTCCTCTAATTAATCTCTACTTTTTGTTTAGTCCTTCCTTATAGCTCCAGTTTCCTTGTGTTTAAGGGACCCTGTGATCGTGTATGAGACTTGGTAGCTTCTGATTCCTCCTGACTATGCCACGAAACAAGGAGCTCCGTCTATATAGGTGGTGTTTCGTGGCAATATTTGAAGGACTTAGTAACCTCCAATTTTCTGACTACATCATGGGGTCTCTTAACGCACACAGGGATGTAAGTACTGTACTCACTAGACACCATGTGCACGAGAATCAAAGCATGTACGTACGGGAGGGAAGTCTGCAGTGCTCGGGAGCTTCTGTGCACATGGGAGGCTTAGAGGTGCACATGAGAGGACTGAGGGGTTTATGAGAGGTTTAGGGTGCACATGAGAGAGTTGGGTCGCACATGAGAGGTTTGAGGTGCACATGAGAGGATTGAGGTTCACATGAGAGGGTTGAGGTACACATGAGAGGGTTGAGGTACACATGAGAGGGTTGAGGTACACATGAGAGGGGTGAGGTACACATGAGAGGTTTGAGGTACACATGAGAGGGTTGAGGTACACACGAAAGGGGTGTGGTACACATGAGAGGGGTGAGGTACACATGAGAGGGGTGAGGTACACATGAGAGGGTTGAGGTACACATGAGTGGTTGAGATACACACACACATAAATGTTGACAAGGTATTGAATGCATCGGGGTGTACACGAACAGCTTTTAATTAAGGGGAGATTGATTTATTGATATTAGGCGCAGCAACAGCGAGGTCATATGGCGCCAGAGAAAGAAGGTGCTTAAGAGGTGGGACAGTAAACACAAAAGGTATCACACGAAAAAAAAAAAAAAAAGGTACAATTGGAAAGTGAAATTCCCTTATAGTATAGTCGCCTTTTATGACAATCAGGGATATTGGGGAGGTATTCGTATCTTAAGGGGGAAGACTGAGTGAAGACTGAGTGCATTTTTGGTGATGAAATAATTATATGGGTGATGGTTGGAGAATGAGCCGTGTGTAGGGGGGAGGGGGAGGCAGAGAAAGAGGGATAAAAGGGGGCCAGGGAAAGGAGTCCAAAGGAAGAGGGTCAGCAGGGAAGGGAGTTGGGAGGTGGGAAGAGGGGGGGGGGCAGAAAAAGGGGGATAAGAGAGGTCACGGGAAGGGGTTACCGCGGAAAGAGGATAGGAAAGAGACAGGGAAAAGGGGTCCAGATGGAGGGTGTCAGCAGGGAAAGGAAAATAGTTAGGGACCAGGGAAAGGGGTCCAGAGGGAAGGGGTCGGGGGGGAGAGAGGGGGCCAGGAGGGAAAGGGGTCCAGAGGGAGGGGGTCGGGGGGGAGAGGGGGTCAGCAGGGAAAAGAAGATAGGAGGGGGCCAGGGAAAGGGGTCCAGAGGGAGGGGGGAAATAGGGGGGGAGAGAGGGAGCCAGGAGAGAAAGGGGTCCAGAGGGAGGGGGTCGGGGGGTGGGGAGAGAGGGGGTCAGCACGGAAAAGAAGATTTGGAGGGGGCCAGGGAAAGGGGTCCAGAGGGAGGGGGGAAAGAGGGGGTGGGGCAGCAGGGAAAGGGTTTCAAGTGCACAGGTCAGACAGTGAAGAGCTTGGTGTGAGGGGACTTGTACAATATCCCGAAGGTGGCGCTGATGGTGGCCAGAAGGAACACCCATAGAAGAAACCTGAGGGGGAGGGAAGGGTTAGTGAGGAATGTTGGGGGAGGGGGGAGAAGAGGGGTGTGTGTGTGTGTGTGTGTGTGTGTGTGTGTGTTATGGGGTAGAGGGCTTGGTGTAGTGGGGTGTGGTTAGGTGAAGTTTGCTTGTGTGTGTGTGTAAGAGTGTTGTGAGAATGTGGGTGGATGTAGTCGGTATGTGTGTTGTGTGTAGTGTGTATATATGTGTGTGTAGAGTGTTTCTGTGTGTGTGAGTGAGTGTGTAGTGGGTATGTGTGTAAGAGTGTTGTGAGAATGTGGGTGGATGTAGTGGGTATAATTATCTAAGTGTAAACCACTCCTCATTATAAATTCTACCTTTTCTCCTCCACTCATTACTACCATCCACTACTTCTACTATCTACCCAGCCCTTCCCTCTCTATTCCTTCCCCTCCCCTTCCCTCCCCTCCCTACCTGCCCCAACCTTTACCCCCATCTATTCTCCTCCGCGTCCCCACCCTACCACCCATACATTCATTCCCCTCTCCTTCCTACCTCCATCCTCTCCCATCCCTACCTCCTTCCTCTCCCTTCCCTACCTCCTTCCTCTCCCCTTTCCCTTTCCGCCCCCACCTTTACCCCATCTACCCCCCCCCCGTCCCCGCCCCACCACCCACCTGTCAACAACAAGTGCCACCTGCTGCCACTCTAATTTGATGGCGTCTCGTCGGTCTTGCTCGGCCAGTCTCACCTCGTTCTTCTCGATGGTGAGGTTAACTTTGTCCAAAACACGAAGGAAGTGACGTTCGAATGTGTCTAGGGCGTTGGGACAAGACCCGTGTACACATCCACCCCTGGAGAAGTAAGTAGTGTACGTATAGTATAGGCTCCTGAAGTGAATAGGTTAATAAGTTACAATGAAAATAAGGTAGGTTAGATTAGATTATGAAGAGAAAACTTTTGCTATAGGATAAGTTATGTAGAGAGTAAAATAGGTTAGATAAAGTTATGATGAAAACATATTATTATAGGTGAGGTTAGGTTATATAGCAGTACAATAGGTTAGGTTAGGTTATATAGAGATTACAGTAGGTTTGACTAGGTTATATAGGTAGTACAATAGATTAGGTTAAGTTATACAGAAAATATAATATGTTAGGTTAGGATAGGCTTGATTTGTTGTTATATGAGTTCCTTGTATTACTCACCTTCTGAGACTGCCACGACGGAGTGATTCTTGACTGTTGGTACACACACACACACACACACACACACACACACACACACACACACACACACACACACACACACACACACGCACACACACACACACACACACACACACACACACCAGGCAGGAAACGCGTGCAGAGAGGGATAAAAATAAAGAAAATTAATAGTTGAATATCACATGCATCATAAAATAAAGATCCTGTTTTTTGGCACAGTAAACATGCAAGTATATATATATATAAAAAAAAAACGAAAATCGTGCGAAGGGAAGGTATAATATAATCAAAACAAGTTGAAAATCATCATAAATACTTTTGACATACGAAAAAAATTATGCCTGAAATGAGAAAAATATAATTGTAACTGCTATATGTAATGAATACTTAATGGAATAAAGAGAAATAAATAATTAGTAAACTTCTTATGTCGAAGATGGAAACAATAGTGAATAATTATACAATGCATAACGTGTCCCAGTAAAATTAAATTACAATATATATACAATGCACTCTGCAAACTAGACCTAATAATAATAATAATAATAATAATGATAAAAAAGTCTTGGTATAAATATTTTCTTTTGATTAGATGCATTGCTAAATATTGCTAGTTTTTTTTTTTTTTTTTTTTTTTTTTTTAATAACATTGATCTCTACATATAAATATTCCTGCTTAAAGGGGAAATACCGTAACTACACTTTGCAAAATGGATATACACCTATAGCCTCTATCCTATAGGTGAATTTCTACGTAGGTTGGGGCAAGATAAAAATTCAATACTGCTACAATAATACGATAGCATTCATTACCATTACTCTCCATCATAGAACAACAACAACAACAACAACAACAACAACAACAACATAATAATAATAATAATAATAATAATAATAATAATAATAATAATAATAATATGAGGACGATAGCATTCATTATAATTAATTTCCATCATAGAAGAACATCATCATCATAATAATAATAATAATAATAATAATAATGATAATAATAATAATATGAGGACGATAGCATTCATTACCATTACTTTCCATCATAGAACAACTTAATTACAATATCAGAGTATTATTACCATATATTGTCAATCATCTGAAGCAGTATATTAGTAATTACTTTCTCCTGTTATTGCTAGCGGTATACCAACCTTACTGTCCAGTCACGTGCCATAATAAATATCCAGGTGTGCTGTGATTAACTTGATGATGATGACTGAGTATTAAGGACCCTGTAATCGTGTAGGTATGAAAATAATTGGAGGCCTCTGATCCCTCCTGACTATGCCACGAAACAATCTCCTTACATAATATAGGTGTGGTGTGTGTTTCATGGCAATATTTGAAGGATTCCTCTATCTCCAATTTTCTGACTACATCACAAGCTCCACCTAGTATGTGTGTAATTGGTTCACTGCATGGATGGTATATATGTCACATGATTCCAAATTTCAACAACAACAACCACACAACAACAACAACAACAACACCTGGATGCGTACTATGGCTCGTGACTGTACGGTACATCTAGTAGTAATTATAATCTTACCTTGATTTTCGACCTGTTTTCTGAGACTCACTGTAAGAAAGAGTACAACAATTATTCTGCAACAATACAGTAGTCCTCTTGGAGTTACCGTAGTTCTCTTGTTTTACGTTCCCCCTTGCCTTCCCCTCTTTCTCCCCCTCTACATCTCCACCCATTTTCCCCTTGCCCCCCTTTCCGCTTCCCTCCTTTCTCCCACTCCCATTTTCTCCACCTCTTCCACCCCATTTCCCCTCTCCCATCTTCTCCACCCCCATTTCCCCTCCCCAATCTTCTTCACTCCCATTTCCCCTCCCCCATCTTCTTCACCCACATTTCCCCTCCCCCATTTCCCCTCCCCCATTTCCCCTCCCCCATTTCCCCTCCTCCTTTTCTCCCCTCCACCTTTTCCCCCACCCCAACACACAGTGACGTCTGGCGGGAGTCTGAAGTGCCAAAAGTTTATCCCAAGTTTCTGCCAGATTAAATCCAAACTTGTCCAGGAATTAGAAAAACATCTGCGCCTGGTCGTCGATTTTAGGGGGGGAAGGGAAGTGGGGACGGGAACGGGGTTGTAAAAAATGGACGGAAGGAAGGAAGGTAAATGGTTTGTAAATATAGAGGGGAAGGAAAATGGATTGTAAAAAATGGAGGGAGTTGGGGGATTATATAAGAGGAAAGAAAAATGGATTGTAAAGGTGGACGGAAGGAAAAGTGATTGTCAAAATGGTGGGAGGAAAAAAAAAAGTAATTGTAAAAGGAAGGGGTGAAGGGGCAGGGGTGATGGATAGGGGAGAGAGACCAAGCGGCGTTGTGGAGGGGGGGGAAGGATGTGGAGGGGGCTGTTAGGGGGGTTGGTTGTGGGACTGGTAGGGGGAGGGGGACCCACTAGTCCTGAGAGTCACATTAAACTCTGATATATTCCCGTTCACTGCTGCCGACGACATGACAATTCCGACGGGGGGAGGGGGGCAGGGGGCAGACAGGGGGCGTCACGATTTACTTATTTATTTATTTATCTATATTATAATAATTTATTTATTTATTTATTTTTATCTGCTAATCTATTTATTTTTTATCTATTTTCTATTGACTATTTATTTGTTTGTCTATTTATTTATTTGTTTATTTGTTTACTTGTGGACGGACGAACTATAGTGCTACTGATTCCTCCAAACTATGCCACGAAACAGATCCCCTATTAGTAACATAAGGGTCCTCTTGTTTCCTGAGTAGTTTGGAGGATCCTGAGTACTCACCTGGCTGCCACTCCACCGTTCTCACACTTGGCGTCGTCCAGAAGTCTGTCTGTGATGTCCCCCTTCCCTTCTTTCTGTGGGGGGGAGGGGTATTAGTGTGGGGTATTGTGGGGGGGGGGGGGAGGAAGAGGGGGTATTTTCTTCTCCCTTTCTTTCCCACTCTCATTCTTTCCTCTCCTCTACTCCCTTTCCCATTCTTACTCTCATTCTTTCCTCATCCTTCCCCCCTTTTTTTCTCCTCTTCCTCTCCTCTCCTCGGCTTTCATTCTTCTTTTTCTGTTCTCTTCTCTTCCGCTCTCCCATACTTTCATACTCACCTTCTTTCATCTCATTCATTCTCATCCCTTCCTTCATCCATTGTTCCCTCTCTATATCTCTCTCTCCTCCATTCCTCCTTCCCTCCCAAAACAAACCCCTCTTAGTCCCTCCCTCCCCTCTCTCCATCCCTCCCAAAACAAACCCCTCTTAGTCCCTTCCTCTCTCCCTAAACAAACCCCTTTTAGTCCATCCATCCCCTCTCCATCCCTCCCAAAACAAACCCATCTTAGTCCCTCCCTCCCCTTCCTTCCCCCCTCTCTTCTCCCTAACCAAACTCACAGCAGAGGGAGGGAAGCGATGACCCTGACCCCCCATAGGATCAGGAGCGTCTAATCGGATACACATGAGTCTGGCCAGGTAGGAAAATACAAGTCTCTTCACCAGACCAGGCACCTCCCTTCCTCTCATGCCACGGTGGTGTATGTTGAGCGTCACTACAGACAAACCCGTAGCGAAGGACACCAGAGAGATGGTCACGCCGTAGTACAAACCTGAAGGAGGGGAGGAAGAGGTTAGATATGGATGTTGTGTCATGTTATTGAGGGGGGAATGGGTATGTTACTCATGATATATATTTTTTTTTTTTGGGGGGGGGGATGTGGTATGTTTGGGAAGTAGTATATTATTCAGCATAGTATAGGTCCACCATTAACAAGCATACCCCTTCCACCAATCACAAGGCATACACATAATACACCTTCCACCAATCAGAAGCATACACACTATCCCTTCCTCCAATCAGAAGCATACACACTATCCCTTCCACCAATCACAAACGAGCATGAATGAAACCCACCAATGAGAGGCAACTTCTCTGAGGTCGGCGGCATCGACTCTCCAATCACCATTAGGAAGACGGTCATGGAGAGGAGGGTAGTGATGCCTAAAGTAACCTTCTCTCCTGAGTCGCTGGGCATATAGAAGCTCATCAGGGCTATACCAGTGATGAGTACACACGGTAGGATCAGGTTGAATACTGTGAGGGAGAAAAAGAGGTTTGGTTAGTTGATAGGGAGAGGGAGAGGTGGGAAAGAGAGAGGGAGTGGGATGAGGAGGAAGTGGTTTTGTACACATTGTAAGATCAGGTTGAATACTGTGAGGGAGGAGAAAAAGAAGAGGTTCGGTTAGTTGGGAGGGAGAGGGAGGTGTGAAAAAAGGAAGTGAGAGGGAGGTAAAAGTAGAGAGAAAGGGAGTGAGAGGGAGGTAAGAGTAGAGAGAAAGGGAATTAGAGGGAGAGGTAGGTAGGAAAAATAAAAGTGAGAGTGGATACGTAGAAAAAAAAAAAGAAGTGAGAGGGGGGAAAATAGGTTTTAGTTGATCTAGTTGTACGAAGAAAATGAAAAAGAGGTAAAGGCATAATTGGTTTGTTATTGCATTTATCAACTTCAATACATGGGCAAAATTCAGCATTCTGTATCGTAACACTTATTGAAGGACTCGGTGCATCCCAAATCGTTCACATTAAACGGCCAACTGCCCTCCTTAGTTTGATGGTGGTGAAGGATTGGAAGGATTCAGGAAAGAGATGAGCATTGATCACAGAAAAGTTTGTGGATGGCTTAAAAAGATTTCCTCGTTCTATTTCGTTTTTATTTTTATTTTTTTTATCTTCCTTCCTTCCTTTCTTTTTCTTCCTTATACCTGTTTTTCATCTTTATCTTTCTTCCTTCCTTCCTTTCTTTTTCTTCCTTATACCTGTCTTTCATCTTTATCTTTCTTCCTACCTCCCATCATCCTTTCTTCTCACTTTATTTGCTATCTATTTCTTATTTCTATTTCTTATCTCTCCCCAGGTCCTTTATTCTCGTCTTTCTCTCTCCTTTTCATACATCACCAATTATCGTCTCCCTCCTTCTTCCTCTTTATCAACCCACCTTTTACTTATCTCTTCGTTCATCCCTTCTCCTCTCCTTTATCACTGTCTCCATCAATCTCCTCCTCCCTCCTGTCCCTCTCCTCCTTCCTCCTCCTCCTTCCTCTTCCTCCTCTCCCCAGTAATCCATCTATATCACCCATCACTGTCTCTATCGATCTCCAACTCTCTTCTCTTCCCTTTCTAATCTGTCATTTTATCTTTTTCATCCACTCCCCTCTCTCTATACACTCACTATTCCTCCCCCCTCACCAGCCCTTCCCCACTCACCACCCCTCTTTATTTATTGTCCTACTCACGCCCCCCCCTTCTCACCCCCTCCCCGTCATCAAACCCCCTATCTACCTACCCCCCCCACCCACTTACCTACACATCCCCCCTATACAAATCCCCCCTCCCCCTACATTCCCACCTACCCTCTTACCCCCTTCTCACCCCCCCCCCCACCGCCATCTCTACCTCTACATTCACCCCATCCTCACATAACCCCCCTACCCCCATCTCTACACATTCACGCCCCCCCCCCAAACCCACACCCCCACAACTTACCATAAAAAAGAGGTCTACGCCTGAGAATAATGTGGTAGGTGATGTCAGGGTAAGGCGCCTCACAACACGAGTAGAACACCACATTCCTCTCCACTATCATATCAATCATGTCCCATTCCCCGTTAGTCACGTAGTTGCTCAAGTCGCCTTCCTCAGTCTGGATCACCAAGTTTACCTGTATGTACACAACAAGTTTACCTGATTATGAAGTTTATATATACCTATTTATGAAGTTTACCTGTTAATGAAGTTTACCTGTTTATGAAGTTTACCTGTTAATGAAGTTTATATACCTGTTTATGAAGATTACCTGTTTATGAAATTTACTTGTTTATGAAGTTTATATACCTGTTTATGAAGTTTACCTGTTTATGAAGTTTACCTGTTTATGAAGGTTACCTGTTTATGAAGGTTACCTGTTTATGAAGTTTACCTGTTACGAAGTTTACGTGTTAATAAAGTTAATATACCTGTTTATGAAGATTACCTGCCTATGAAATTTATATACAGATTTTCTTGTGGGTGATTTTGAGGGCTACTGTTTTATCCAATATATGCCATGAAACAGACCACCTGAATGTTACTAATAAGGATTCCGTTTCATAGCATCGTTGAAAGGAGTCAGTATAGCCTTCCAAATCACCAACAAGATAATCTCCTCTTAATTCAGCTATATAGTACACGTGTAAAATATTCACCTGCATCAAGTTACACCTGTGTTTAAATTTGTTTCACCTTTGTTGGGTTGAGTTATATACACATTTAATAATATCACCTGCATCAAGTTACACCTGTGTTTATAATGGTCACCGGTGCTGCATTAAATTGTAAAGATTTAAGTATTAAGTAACATGTTGAATTTAAGTCACTGTCCCATCTATACTCCTCAAATTTAAGTCCCCCTCCCCCTTCCAACACCCATCAGTCAG
>JAWQEG010001744.1:0-28449 GCA_033782935.1 Petrolisthes cinctipes | reverse complement strand
CACAAAATTTGTATTTACGGGAAAAATTGCTTTATTAGTCTGTCTTTCTGTCTGTCTGTCTCTCATAACAACTCCTGATACACAGTTCTCTCTCTCTCTCTCTCTCTCTGCTGACACACCTTACCACAACACTCACTCAACGAGGAAATACCGACTGAAGTGTGGTGAGGTAAGGAGAGGCCTTGGAGAGAGGGGGGACCACCACCACCACCAACAACCCAAGTATTCAGACAGACACAGTGAAAATCAAACCAACACAATATATATATATACAGAGAAGGGGAGGTTGGTTAGAGTTGCTTTGTCGATCCCTTACCACCCACCACCACCACCACACACACACTCTATTTGCCAACTGCCGGCTCGATTCAGCCTTTTGTCACCTGGTTGTTGACTGTGGGAAATGACTTCAATCAGTGTGGAAATGGGGGTGATAAATGCGAAGTCGACGGTATAGGTGATAGCTTCCCATTGTATATATCACGGTCTCGTAATAGTATCGTTTTGTGCAGTAGACTATATACGGAAAGGGAGGATGGGGGAAGGGAGGAAGGAAGGGGCAGCGAGTCGAAGTGTAAACCATACATATAAAAACTAGAGTGAACAGTTTAGTCTCACAAGATTAACCCCACAAGTAATGGGCCCAATTTTTCATCCTAATTTATTCTGTGACGAAGTGTTAACATAAAACTTAAGAGAATAATTTAGTCGCCATAAAATTAAACTCACTACTAATCTACCCGAGCACTGAAAAACAATACAAAAAAAACTATCGAAAGAAAGTTCTGGATCGGTAAAAGTTATCAAGAAACCCAATGTGACGGCCCAATTTTCCATTCTAATTTATTCTGTGACGTTGGAAGCCTCTGGTATTGGGAAGCATATATTGCCACTAAAAAACAAAACAAGTGTGGCTACGTGTAGGAAGACATTAATTTTAAAGTATCCCGATAATGAGGCTGTCATGGATCCGATTGGAGTGGGTTGGTGGGTGAGGGCAAGATTAGATTCGAGTGGGGTGGGGTAGGTGGGTAGGTGAGTGAGTGAGGTGGCAAAGGGGAAGGATACGAATGGGGTGGGTATAGGTGGGTGAGTGGGCAAAGTGTATTAAGAACCTGAATGGACGGGGTATTGGCCTGGGAGGGGGGGGGGGGGCAAAAGTTAGAACACGAATCGGGGAAGGAGGATGAATGAACAAAAAGTATGAACACGAGTGAGGAAAAAGTATGGACATGAGTGAGGAAAAAGTAAGGACATGAGTGAGGAAAAAGTAAGGACACGAGTGAGGAAAAAGTATGGACACGAGTGAGGAAAAAGTAAGGACACGAGTGAGGAAAAAGTAAGGACACGAGTGAGGAAAAAGTAAGGACACGAGCGAGGAAAAAGTATGGACATAAGTGAGGAAAAAGTATGGACACGAGTGAGGAAAAAGTAAGGACATGGGTGAGGAAAAAGTAAGGACATGAGTGAGGAAAAAGTATGGACACGAATGAGGAAAAAGTAAGGACATGAGTGAGGAAAAAGTATGGACATGAGTGAGGAAAAAGTATGGACATGAGTGAGGAAAAAGTAAGGACATGAGTGAGGAAAAAGCAAGGACACGAGTGAGGAAAAAGTAAGGACACGAGTGAGGAAAAAGTAAAGACACGAGTGAGGAAAAAGTAAGGACATGACCGAGGTAGTTATGGTTGAGTGGGCCAAGACAGTGTGGATATTATAGTGTCTTCAACCATACATGAAGACGATTTGCCTGGAAGACCCCTACGACAGCTGGGTGGGTTCGCCGTTGACTCACACGACCCAGACATGATGACGCCTCCACCTGCTTTCCTGCCTGCCTGCTTGCCTGTCTGTGCTTGCATCTCTCCCCACCCCTCCCGCATGCATCCTCCTCCTCCTTCTCCTCCTCTCGCATCTCTCATTTTCTCCTGCTGTATCCCCCTTCCTCACTCCTCTCTCTCTCTCTCGCTCGCTTCCTCCTGCCTCTCCTCACCTCTGCCCTCCCTAGCTCTCTCGTACGGTATCTCGCTTCCTCCTACATGCATCTCCCCAACCCCTACCCCTGCATGCATCTCCCCACCCCCTACCCCTGCATGCATCTCCCCACCCCCTACCCCTGCATGCATCTCCCCACCCCCTACCCCTGCATGCATCTCCCCACCCCCTACCCCTGCATGCATCTCCCCACCCCCTACCCCTGCATGCATCTCCCCACCCCCTACCCCTGCATGTATCTCCCCACCCTACCCCTGCATGCTCTCCCCTCTTCCTGCATTTCTTATATCCTCCTGTTTATAACCCACCTCTCCCTCTCCTCACCTTTTCCAGCATCGTCTCTCTCATGCATCCTTAATTTATTCTACTGTATATATATATGCCCTAAAAAGTTAAAAGACTGTCAATATACCGTACGGGAGGCATGGGATTTTAACTTGCCAGGCTCGGATAAATTAGAACCATGCATAGAAAGTACGAATTAAGACGGGCAGGTAATACAAGGGGGAGAGGTAAATGGGGATAAGAAAACCGTCGGCGAAGTGAAGGCTACACATTCCACCAAACTACATCACAAATACACAGACCAGACTATTCTAACATCAGCCTTGTTTCCTGGCATAGTTTGGAGGAATCAGCGGCCACCATCGTAATTATGCACTTGAACAGAAGACATGCGGTAATATTAATCCTGCGGCATCTACATCACACCTCTGCTATCTAATAAGAACGATAGGCTTTGTGGGTGGACCCTTGGAATCGATGGAAGGTCAGCACGCTATGGCCAAGACCACTCACTACTTTACCACTGACGAAGCGAGGCACCTTGGCCCGCACCTTGACGCATAGCATACCGACCGTACCCTGATTGCTGGGTGGACGATGGGTTTTTTTCCATGTATCGGGGTCCAGGTCATGTATCAATAAAACACACAGCCCACCAACCCCCACAAAAAAATAGATACTGTACACACACACACATTCACCAGGTCACCAAAGTATAATATTATATGGGGCAGGGGTTAGGCAGTCAATAAAACATACTGAAGCACATACAAACATAATTATACTCTACACCAGCAGGTCATCACAGTTAATTAAATAAGAGGCGGGGTTAAAGTAGTCATAATAAAACACACAGTCATCTAAGGGGTGAGACTAGGAGGTGAGGTAAGAGTAAGTAAATTGGGCTGAGATGGATTTTCTAAGGGGTGAGTCTAATAAGGGTTGAAGGGGCTGAGCTAAGCAGTGAGGCGGTTGATCTAAGGGATGTGGGGTGTGGCACTACTGGGATATGCATCAGTTTATGGAGGTCAGGTCAAACATTCAGGGCTAGATGGACGGAGTGGGGCCGAAGTAGGACAAGTCGGTGTGTGTGTGTGTGTGTGTGTGTGTAGGAGATAGAGCGAGTTATGCAGGCCATTCAGATCTTATGCTCCAGGCAAGGAAGCCATATCTTAATGCTGATGCATACTCACATAAATCTGTGACACACACACAAACACAGACACGTAGCAACAGAGATGAGAGAGATAAAGTGACATCAGAAAGAAAGAGAGGAAGATAAGGGAGAAAAAGAAAACAAGGATGGAAAATGATGGGGAAAGCAGATGTATATATGGTACCGTAATTTAGGAAGAGGGAAAGCAGCAGGGAGGGTGAGGTAAAGATGGGAGTCTAGTGGAAAGGAGGCAAGGAGTCAGTGTCTTCTTTCCTTAACACACACACACACGTAAATGAGCACATACGGTAAAGCACACACTTTCTGCACTCACAACCCGAAGGACAAATTTCTCGTCTCAGTATTTTGCTTGCGGTCATTCTGAAGTATGTGTACCCTTTTACACACACACACACACACACACACACTCGCATGTAAGTTGATCACAGATAAAAGTATAGTTTAAAAGTAACATTATTATATACACTGGTCTTTATAAAATTGTTTTCTCTGGCCCATACAGGAGTCACACACACACACAGAGACTCACTGCAAATAAGCATTGTTGGGTCTTGTGCAAGGATAAGTTCGGCCTACACTATACTGGCTTCGAGTAATTTACGAGTATCTGTCTGTCTGTGTGTGTAGGTAGTCATACTGTGCAAAACTTCGTATTCTCCATACTACAGAATAAATTTACAACTCTCTATTGTAAAAACTGAGATCTCCACCCATTTCTCCTTATTTGTGCAGTGTTAGTTTTTTTGTCTCTCTCTCTCTCTCTCTCTCTCTCTCTCTCTCTCTCTCTCTCTCTCTCTCTCTCTCTCTCTCTCTCTCTCTCTCTCTCTCTCTCTCACACACACAGGATAAGAAGTTCACTGTAATCAGCACCTTGAAGAGGAAAAAGGTAATAAAGGAAGGTAGGACGAGCGAGAGGAGTGAGGAAGGAGGAAGGGAAGAGAAGATGAGGTTTGACAGATGGTGATGGGAGGGAGAGATAGGCGATAAAGTGTAGCACTTGATGACAACAGGGTGTGACAGAATAAAGATTGGTGATAACGGAAAAGATAAGAGAAGGGAGGGAAGGAAAATATTTGGGGAAGAGGAGAAGAAGGATAGACGTATGAAAACTTTAGGGACGAGTAAGGAAGGGAGCCAGTGACCACCACCACTAGAGAGTATGTTTCCCATTCACTCAACCCTCCTCTCTCTCTCTCACACAACACACACACATACAAACACACAGATGCCGCCTCAACCCATGCACCACCACACACATACACACCTGCTTACCGAAAGACTGGAAGACGGATCAAGAATGAGACGAGAACACGAGGCACCGAACGCTAACAAGGTGCCAGGACGCAAGGAGGAAGAAGCACCACACCACTAGGCTACTATACTAGGCTACGTCCACTACCAACACTGCGACGAGGAGCACCACACACACACACCCTCCCTACACCACGTTCTCAACCACACTGACTAACTTGACTGACTGAGCCTGAGCTGTGTCTGACTCACTCACGCACCGGCGGCTCTCCTCTCTCTCTCTCTCTTGGCTCTCCTCTCCCTCTCTCTCCTGGCCCTCCCTCTGTCCCCTCACCCTCCATCCTTCCTTCAGCCACCACCACCCAAGAGTCTGCTTCTTCACATACTCTTGAGGGCACCTGTAGTCACCATTATACGAATTAATACTTTCATTTTATTATTGTTTTGCATTTTAATTTCTTCCGTGATCAATGAGTACTTCTGACTACATATATGCGATACATATGTAGGGATGGGAAGGAAGAAATTTAATAAGTGGAGAGTGAACAATGAGAGGGATATAACAAAACCTAAATAAAAAAAAATTATGTCGGTGCTTTCGGAGGCTTCAGCTGATTCCTAGGAAAGACCCTAGACTTGGGCTCACTCACTCATGGACACCACCACATCACACCGAGCTACAACAGATTCACAAAAAAGTCAAGCTTGGCAACTCACCGGCATTCCCCTCTAAACTGCTGCTGTGGCGTCTTGTAAGCATCATCACACACACACACACACACACATAATAATCTATCACACATACAAACATACCGGTACACACACGACAATATATCACACGTACACACACACACACAATAATCTTTCACACATACAAACATACACACACCACAATATATCACACACACACAATATAACACACAAACACTCACAGAATAATCTATCACACATACAAACATACACACACGATAATATATCACGCGCACACGATCAATTCATCACGCACACAGGATATCGTATCACACATACATACATAAACATTTAAACACACACACACACACACACACACACACGCCAGCTCATCACACTACCACCTTCGTCACTCGACCATAACCCTCAGCACCACCCATCCCCACCCCAACCCTGCAGAGTAATGCCCCCCCCCCCTCTACCATTCCACCCCACCCCTCCGATCCTCACCCAATCATAATCATTCCCTATCACGAGAGAGAGAGAGAGAGAGAGAGAGAGAGCAGGGGAGGAGGTAAACGTATGTATGTATGTATGTGAGGGGTTCTCGGTAGGTAGGTAGGTGAGTCAGAGAGGGGATAGATGAAAGTCACGTTCTGTTAAAAGGAATGCGTGAAATATGTTCTCCAGTGATGTTCTCTCGACGCGTGGCTCGCTATAAGCTATATTATATTTGACTACTTCACCCCCCTAGCTGTTCATTCTATCTCTGCTCATTCACTACTGCTGGCCTCACAAGGACCACAAGATCTGTCGCTGTCTGCAGGTCCTTTGTATTTATCCTTTACTGCATGCTTTTTTCCTACTCGTGGCAGACAGTCTCTCTCTCTCTCTCTCTCTCTCTCTCTCTCTCTCTCTCTCTCTCTCTCTCATTTTGCCGAAAAGTAAACACACTATTTTCCTTTTGAGTAAGGTATTATTTCCTGCCTTTGACTGACAACCTTTCACACACAGAGTTGAAGCACCAAAAAATACCTCTTCCCGGAATACGATCCATATATACTTTTTCAGGAGACTGGTATTTTTTATGTGTGTGTGTGTGTGTGTGTTTTGGAGGGGCCTACATGATCCGTGAATATCTTCTTTAACTCCTGAACGATGGAAGTTTTAATGTGACATCTTAAATCATATACCGGTACCGTTAGTTCAAGTGTATTATCGATGACGTGGTTGTGGGATAAACAAAATAATAGTGTAACTTGCAACATATCAATATAAATAATAGTTAGGCTACACACACACACACACACACACACCAATACATGCAAAGGCCGACTCTGTGCCGCAATACATATCCTAAGTTCTGTACATATCTGGCAACAAGTTCCTTAGGCTACACATTACAGAGACTTTTTGTACCGACGGAGGAATAAACTTTATCTGACAACACCCAAGTAATTACCGCACCTGAAACAATGGAAGAGTCACATTTGCTTCTAGGGAAAATATGTGCAATTATATTGTTCGGTATGACTTTTCTAGAAGGCAACAAATTTTCATAACAATTGCAACACTTCATATGAACAAAAGATTTTTAACTGAGTTTACTAGTATAGCTCACAGTTACCTTTGTGTAATTAAACTGTATGGCCAATAAAATATAAAAACAGCCCTACTCCACTTTAAACAACTCCAGCACGAGATAACAAAAAGATACATACATTATTTTACTACACATACGTAACTTGAAAACTATAAACACCAACACTGGCTGAATGAGATAACAAAAGATACATTATTTTACTACACATATGGTACGTAACTTGAAAACTATAAACACCAACACTGGCTGAAAAAAATACAATCTCCTAAACGACCACACAATACCAAGCAACAACAACAACACAACTTTACTCCCTGGCTCAGTCACGTTTTGCACAAGAGAGAGCTTGGTAAAGGTGACAGACCGCAACGAACCATACTAGGCTGTCTTTTCCCATCCTATATCCCCTCGCCCCTTCGTTCCTCTCATTCCCTTTATATTCGTTCACGTCTCCTCTTCTTCGGCATCATTCATCCCTTCATATTATTCTCTACACTTGCTTATCTCTATATTCTTATCATCTTCCCTTTCTTCTTCCTCCTCCTCCTCCTTTTCCCTTCTTCACCCTAGGTCTACTCAATATCTCAGCATTCTTAACTTTTCCTCCAGTTTCCTACTCACCATCAATATCCATTCCTACACACACACACACACACACACAACAAATCGGTGTGTCTGCCACCTGGCTCTCCCACATCACTCAGACTCCCATCTCGCGTTCCACCTCACAGATTCTTTCCGCTCTCTCCTCTTCTTCCAATGGAGTGTAAAGCTAATAGCAACAAGAAGGTCCTTGTACTATGTCATTTAGGTTATGAATAGTTGGATGTTAGTTTCAGTTGGGTTAGGTAAAGTTTGGCTCTTTCTACATATAACTTGACTTTGCTCCTACTTCGAACATTAACTAAACAAGAGGTCGTACTTGACAGGTTCGTACTCAGACACTTTACCTCTATTCCTGAGTCTCATTAAGCCTATAAGGAAGGCACTCCGTTCTCTCTTTTCAAAATATGGTTATTCCCTTTAGTCTAATATGTCTATCTGACCAAAGGCCTACATGATCTAAATTAACCGAAAGTAACTGTATCAATATAGCCTACTTGACCCAATCAAATTCAACCTGACGCTAATCTGAAAGAGCCAAACTTTACCTAACCCAACTGAAACTAACATCCAACTATTCATAACCTAAATGACATAGCCTTCAATACACTACTGTAGATAAATCCCTATACTATAAGATACATAGGAATACAGAGATAGTAATAGCGTATGGCAGGGCAGGGCAGGGCAGGGCAGGGCAGGGTAGGGCAGGGCGGGGCGGAGAAGGGCTTTGGCACACATTCCAAGCATGCCTGTGTCCGCTGGGGTCGACACGGTAAAGTCTGGAGAAGAGGGAAGGGGCACTACCAACTCTCTCTCTCTCTCTCTCTCTCAAAAGAAACCTGCCGGCACATCACAGCTCACACAATCAACAACACAGCTGAACTAGGCTAGACTACACTAACCATACCAGACAACACAAAATATTACACACGCATTCAATTTTAGTCATATATTTTGACAGTCTGCTTCCTGGCATAAGTTGGGGGAATCAGTGACCCTCCAAACCCCAATTCCATTCCTTTTCCATGAGTCCATACCTTCCTCCCCTTAATTAATCCAGCAGACCTGTCCCCTCTCACCCCAACACTCCCAGATCATTCCCCCTCAATAGTCATCACTGCTTTTTCCCCCACTCTTCCCCTCCTAATGATTCAATACGCCTAAAGCACCACATCTCCTTTTCCCTCAGGTCAGATCGACTATACCACCCCTACCCCCACCAGGAGAACCCAATAAGTGCCTGGGGATCTGCTCTTCTACGAATTTAGCTTTCATGGCTGATTTTTTTTGCTGGTTTTTGTATTTTCCTTCTATTTATGAGCATGTCTCGACTTTGGACGACTGATAAGGTGGGGTGAACGTCCCAAGGAACCAATACCGAGAAGTTACTCTGAAAACGATGGTCAACATTATGCAATCATAGTAACTCAAATCGACAAGACACATTCCACAAGTATGTATATACAGGTAACTGAATGAGGAGGCTACTCATTCCCTCAAAATAGGGTCTATGCCAGACAACAGGCCATCTATACTAATGTAATTGTCTGTGAATTGAAAAGAATTATATGGTAACCATCACTCGAGTATCGTAATTACCCGTATCTTAGTTTCTACTGTAACTATCGTAGTATTGGTAGTCACTATTATGTAAGGAATAGGAATTTATGATGTTCTTGATTACTCTTTCATATGGGCTATATTATCCTGCCTAACACCAGATACTATCATCACCATCTGGAGAAACAGATTGGGTGAAAGGATTAAGGAGCACTCTGGCTGTGACTGTTGGACTACAAGGTCAGACAGAGCAAAAAGGAAGTGAGTGGCCAGGATGCAGTTATCACAGCTTAAGTTACATCTACTCCATCAACGCAGCACACGTCATATGAACAAAAACCATTATGTCTCGGCCAGGCAATTGTTATAACAAGCTTTTCGTTAAGATCTGTGCAGGACGGAGAGGGTTCTTTGATTTTTCGACACGGGGTTGTACTGTATCGTACGCCAGACAGCACACAGTATTTGGGTTACTCATCATGTAAGAATCTGTGGGCGTTAACGTAGCCTAACAGTGGAATGAAACGTCTGGCTCTAATTCTTTTCAAACGTCTGGCATTAAGTACTGGGCTCTCATAAGCTACAAGCACATGTAGCCTACACATTCATATATTTTTATTTGCGGTATAAAATGTTATACCCATACACTCATAAACATATGGGCCCGAAGCTATGCAATTACAAATACAGGTCATTCATCTCATTAACCTTACATGTTACAACACTAATTCTTCCAGCCTAACAGTGCTTTACCCTAGTTCCCACACTATGATTACAGTAGTATTTCAACAGCATTCAGAGCTAAATGTGCTGGTTTGTGTTGCCCACTAACAACTAACAAGTCAACATTGCTGGCTGTTGTTGGCCTATCTGCTATATGAAAGCCTAGTGGGGTACTGTGCAGATGACGTGAATTTGTTAAACGTCAAATCGTGTGATTGGATCTTTCTAATAGGTGCAATGAGTGTTTTCCATCACTACACTCCCTCAAGCAATCACTACTTTCCATCCGTCTAGCTATTACGGTATACAGGTTGCCTTACGTAAGAAGCTGGCTACATGCTCTTTGACCTAGCTTGGGTGGAATTCATTTCCATCTCCAAACCATTTCTACTCAAACCAGTTTTACATACTGATACCACTCAGAAATTCCAGATATCAAAGGCTACACCTGGTTGCACCTCATCCATATTCTACACCAATCACAATAGTATAGTAACCGTACCATTCAGCCTCCCTGTACTTTTAGGGCAACCCCAAAGAAATAATTATGGAGGTGTATAGATGGTGTGTGTGATTGCAGTGAAGTGCTGCAGATTAGTGAAATGTCAGCCTTGAATGGATAATCCTCAGCTTCTCTTGTGCTGACTCACACAACACAGCACTTTTTCTTGTGGTTTAGTATAAGTAGGCTAGCTATCGCAGAAACTTGATAAAAACAAAGCAAGCTTAATCTATGTGATTAAACAAACACGTATAAATTTCATCAGATAACTTGTTTTGTCGTTTTAGTGCTTTCATAATTCTGTTAGTTTCTTTATTTTGACAACATTCAGTATGATATCCACATGCTTAGAAATGTTAACTCACCCATCCCAAGAATAACTGATCTGTAATGCTTGGTTTAGTCAAAGCTGAAGTTAAACAAATCTTAAACTCTGGGAAATTTGATTAGATAAGATGGTTTTATATCCGATGACCAGAAAGAACTGTTCATATGTTCAGGATGAGTATTTCATTTCAAATTAAAAAAATACCTAAGTAACCTTCATATGGTACAGCAGCGGTACATAGTCCTTGAACAGACTTTCCCTTACACCCTGGTCAAGGACTATGTGCCGCGACTGTACATAAAAGTGTGTATAAGCCATCCATTTTGACAGGTAGAAATTTTTTTACCCACTCCTCACTACTAGCAACATTTCATTACAATAATAGCCGGTAACTACTGTAGACAGCTTACCATACTGAGATTTAAAACTTAACTTGCTTATTTACCATTTTCATTTTATGGCATTTATCATATGCTATAAAAATATTCCTGTGAGTACAAAGTTAGTCATCACAGCTCATACCGTACAGTCCACATTACAGCACATACAGTACAAAATGGGCCACCCAAACCAACAAACCTCATCAAACCTAACCTGGATCTCAGATTTTTGGATAATCTAATTAAAACAGGGTAACCTTTAAACCAACCCCTGATTTTTTGTTCCTCTCTCTCTCTCATTTCACTCAACCCATCGAAATCAACTATCCAGTACATCTTAACCCATCCCAATCACCCATTTAGTACATCTTAACCCATCCCAATCACCCATCCAGTACATATTAACCCATCCCAATCACCCATTTAGTACGTGTAAATTAATCTAGTACCCATAATTAGCCACAATTTCAATAAATTTCATACCAGCCACGAAAGGAAAGGAGACTTTTGGGTATTTATTGAAAGAATTACCATTTTGTAGCAGTGTTGCCAGATCCAGCTAGGTCCCAGTATTTTGCCCCAGTCATTTCCTGTACTTTATCACGGTTATTTCCCGGTAGTTTGCCCAAGTTAGGTCCCGGTAGTTTGCCCAGGTTACGTCCCGGTAGTCTGATGCAGTCTAGGTTAGGTTAGGTCAGGTAAGGTCAGGCTAATTTCAAAATGCCCCATTTGAATATGCCCTATTTTGGAAATGGGGCATTTGCAGAGGAAATGCCATTGAAGAAAATAGTCTTAGAATGGTCTAAATAAGTGGGTAATGAAGGTAGAAAATCCGTACGCAATAACGGTAATTCTTTCAATATTTACCGAATTTTGTACACCGGTATGTCAACCAATCACTTGTACCCAATCCAACCCATCCTAATCACCCATTCAGTACGTGTTAATTAATCTAGTACCCGTAATTAGCCACAAGTTCAATTAATTTCACACCAGACATGAGCTAATCACCCGTACCCATCCCAAACTTACTCATATAATTAACCCATACCAATCACCCATTAACTAATCAATAACCATATATATATAATCTAATCACTAATCAACCTACCTATGTTCTCCTCCTCCTCTTCTATGGCCAAAAAAATAAACGATAAAGGAGGGGGTATTAATCCAGGAAGGTAATATTACACACACACACCCGAACCCACTAAGCCTAACTTAATAACTAGTCAGTGTTGCCAACTCCCCAGGTTTGTTTGACGAAATTTCCCCAGCTACACCCACTTGAGAATTTCCCCCAATTTTTACCCCAACTTCTACATCAGAATTTTATCCCTTTTTTAGCTCGACTTCAATATCAATTCTTCTTCCCTTTTTACCCAGTTCAAGTTCAAGTTCTCCCTTTTTTTAGCTCAACTTTAATATCAGTTCTTCTTCCCTTTTTACCCAGTTTAAGTTCAAGTTCTCCCTTTTTTTAGCTCAACTTTAATATCAGTTCTTCTTCCCTTTTTACCCAGTTTAAGTTCAAGTTCTCCCTTTTTTTAGCTCAACTTTAATATCAGTTCTTCCCTTTTTACCCAGTTCAAGTTGTGGGTCCGCAGAGGGCCGCTCATGGGCAGCATAATATGAGGGGGTTGTGAGGGGTATTTAAGGATCCAGGGGAGGATTAGGATAAGGGTGGATTGGGCCAGGGACTGTGGGTTGAGGATTAGGATTGGGGAGGTAATGATTGGTGATCCTATTTCTAAACGTGTCAAGAGTGGGGCTATTAACTACATGAGATGGGAGATTATTCCGCTCTTGGATTCTGCAGGGAAAGAATGAGTGCCTAAATATATCAGTGCTTGTCTTGTATGTATGGTATTTTAAGTTGTGGCTGCCTCTAGGGGATCGTATACTTCAACATCAGTGTTTCTTCCCTTTTTTACCTCAACTTCAACATCAGAATTTCATCCCTTTTTGCCTCAATAATTCCTTGTTTACTCTTGAACATGGACGGTCTTTTTGGTATTTCGTCTGGTAGAAATTTCACCGTTTACTCTTGAACAATCTTTATATAATTTCCCTGTGTGGACTTCAAAATTTCCTTAAAACAGAGAATTTTTTTTGCACCTGGCATCACTGTCCTGTCGTCTACACTGTTGTCGTCTGCTGCCGACTCCACCCATAGATACACAATATGTAAATAGAGTTAACCTCACATTCACTCCTACCAACGGGACCATTTTTAGGTACCTGTACTTTATTTATTTATCATTTATATTTGTACAGGTCCTGAAAACCCGAAAAGTAGTATTATTAAACTACTTGGTACTGCAAATAGAACAACCTCACACCAATTGCTAATTTAATTAAAATTAAAAACAGGATCTCATTATTTTTTTCAGTATAGGTCCTGAACACCTAAAAAACTCTTGCCTATGTAATGCAAGGATGCTAGTATTGAAAACACATGTTGTTCACGACTGTCTGGAAAATATGCACTGTAGCTCCAAGTTCATTTCTTTATTCAATTGGTGATGTCCACTTGACTTAACAGCATAAAATTTACAACCCAACAGGCCTTTGCAGGTTTTTTGTTAAGGGGAAAAACAAAATGAATTGAAAATTATTAGCATAAAATTACAAGCACTATTTACCACAGAAAGTAGGCGACTTCTGATATATATTTTATAACTATACATTCCAGTTCCTTTTACCATATTTTAAAAGTAACATCTTTAGTACTACTGAATAAAGTTGGAAGAAGCTACAACCTTCTATATACCATGTCAGCGAGAGATCAATAAATCCTCTAGTCAATCACTAGGTAACAATGGGTTGGGAGTGAGTAAAGATAAACATAGTAGGGGAAGCGAGAGAAGATACTTTAGGTTCACTGGTTTTTCAATGGCAGGGGTCAAATCTGTAGGTGGATGTAGCACTCACTAATATCTCCAAATACTGTACACTATCAAATAAAGCACCATATATTTAAAATATAATTCTGTTTCACTATACATCAGCATCAGGAGTGTTTAATATAACTGTTTGAACCACCGGGGACACCAAACCAGAAGTCAAGACTGGCATCGATGCGTCTGCCTCAGGGAAGGTCTCATCTGATACTATAAATATGTTGGTCTTGCCATCAAGGTTACCATCATTCTCCATTACACCACTGTCATCTGGCATCCAAATTATATTGGATGTTGACGATGAATTAATTTGACTATGTATTGCACTATTATCTTCTGTGAATTTGTCCAGGATTACAACATTTTTACACTCACTGTTTACACTATCACCAATGCTTGCTGTCAGTTCACTTCTCATCCTGTCTTCAGAGCTAACTAACTCTGTACAGCCAGTGATGTTCACCTCATCACTCAACAGGGCCCCAACATCAATAGACTGAACGGGTCCTGTCACTGGGTAAACTTGCTGAGTGTGGCTACTGATGGGTATATCATGACTGTCATCAAACTCAGGATTTGAAGTGAGGAGAGGGTAAGTGATCTGCACCTGCCCAGCCTCTTCTGTCATGCCTCCCATTAACTGCACAACAGGGCTTATATCTTCCATCAGGTCCTTGTTGATGCTGTCATGGGATAATATTTTCTCACCTACATCACTTGAAATGTGGAGAGTTGGTGCACCTTGTTCAGAGGATGCTTCCACTACACTGCAGGAGGAGGAAGCTGCTAGGGGTCCTTCATGTGTCACTTGTTGTTCTGGCACTTCAAAATATATAGCAGGAAGATGCCCCAGTTCATTGTGACACTTCAGCATATGCCTCTCATAGCTCTCTCTAACACGAAATGCTTTGCTGCATTGCTGGCATTGCAATGGCTTCAACCCTGAGTGGGTCCACTTGTGTTTCATGAGAGCATCTTTCGTCTTGAAAGTTTCTTTACAGACAGTGCAGGTATAAGGCCTCTTGTTGGTGTGGACACGTTGGTGGCTTATCATGTTGCTGTACTGAGTGAATCCACGCCCACATACCTGCAGGTATTAAGCACATATGAATATTTTAATTTTATTATTTTTCAATATTCTATAATCACTACTTAAACAAACTTTCAAGTACAGCATACTATAATAATGATAGATGGGGTTATTCAATTTTGGATTACAATGTACTTTTTAACTCTTCATAACAGGAAAAGGTAGGCCTAACAGAAAAACATGACATAACCTTGGAATATCTATTTCAATAAGGTAAACAAGCCAAAAATGGGACAATCAAAATGGTGAATATGAAAACATTGCTAAAACAGTGGAATGACAAAATATTTGGCAGAGGACAACCACTAATGAAATTGATGGGTGAATGGAATAGGATGCTTGGAAAAAGATGGGAGCAAGCGGAGGGGAAGGCCGCAGAAGACACAGTGAGGTGCTTCGGGATGAAAGAAGCAACCAATTAGCTACAGCAGATGCTCTAAATTGAACCTACAGGAAGAATGCCATTAGAATTAATAAAAGGCTAACATATGCTTGCATGATGAATATCTTTAAAATTGAAATGTACGATTAGTAACTTTGATCAATCAATACATACTGTGCTGAGAAGAGAATATCTCACCTTACAGGAATACTTTTGTTCCCCAGTGTGAATTGCCTGGTGAATCTTGAGTAGAGCAGGGTCATGGAAATTCTTGCTGCAGACATTACAAGAGAAGGGACGCTCACCAGTGTGAACTGAACGCATGTGTACCTGCAAGGCCACAATTATGGTTATACTGTAGAAAGGAAACTAGATGAGCACAGAAGAAATGTGATGAGGATGAAAGAGAACCTCACAAGTACAACTGGCAGTAACCCATGAAAGACTTAAGGAAATTTGTGAGACAGAAAGATCTAACTTCCCCTTTCCTTGTGAAGGGGTAAAAAATTTCCTTCATTCACAGCATTTACAGTACAGTAAAGTGTTTGTGTTTCATGAAATGATTTAAGAAATGTGTCACACAAAATAATGGTTTATTTTCTCTATTTGTATTTCCTTTCCATAAAGAATAAGTACTTTGTCAAATATAATACATCTGAAAGAGAGGTGCCTTCTTGGGTAATCCCTCACTGATTTTCATTCCTTCAATAATTCTATTTTTCCATAATGAAGTTACAACAAAAGCTAACATACCTGTAATGAACTGGATTTGGAGAAACTCTTGTTGCAGATTTGGCAGACAAAAGTTCGCTGTTTGTGATGAAAGCTGGTTATGTGGTTTTTCAAGTTTCTTACTGTGGTCAGCTCCTTGTTGCAAATGTTGCACTTGTACCGCCGCTCTCTGGAGTGAGTGGCCATGTGGGCTGCCAAGTCCTTGGGTAACTTGAACACCTTCCCACACATCTGCCCACATACACAAGATAATTACTGTAATGCCAAGGTACAGTCGGCAAAAAAATTTCGTTACCATCCCTTTTAACAGTGTGATGTAATGTTGGTACGTCTGACTGGTGAGTCAGGTGTGACGCAAGTGTCTTACCTCAGCCACCCTCCGTGCCCCTCATTGTCTCAAGGGCAGGCAAGTAGGGATGACATTCTTTCACCCAGTGCTATTTTTTCTGGGTATTGCAAGGTTATTCTTGTTCTAAAATACTCAAACGCATTTCCTTATGTTTAATAATGAATAGTTAAATAGTAATAGTTCTTCAACACTCAAAATTTAATTTAAAATCAGCTATAAACTTTTGATATAAAAAAGAAAGTGAATGCGTTGTGCTAAGTTGTCACTGCCACGGCCCGCATATCATCGGCTGAGGCAAAGACGATACCCGTCTGGCATGTCTCAGATGACGAGGCACAACTACCCAGTCAGCAGAGTACCAACCCTACTGCACTTACCGATGTTAAAATTAACGTAGGGGTGATAACGAAACTTTTTTTGCCGACTGTACAATATTGTATCTCATCTAATAGTGGAGTAATGTATGTTTATAGTAATAATTTGTACGAAGGTAGGGTGTGTGACCTTGCAAGGCAGAGCTGGTGACTTGTGACGCCTCTCATGCTGCAGAAGGTCACAGCGCCTCTTGAACATCCTCCCACAGTACCGACACATGTGTCTTGCCTCGCGGTGTACTAGATGCATATGAGACTGGCATCTTCGCATCTCATCAAATTTCTTCCCACATTGCTCACACTCAAAACTCATCTGGGGGATATCAATTCAAAAGTTTATTCTTTCAGTAAGAAGATATTGTGAATGTTGCCGTATGATTAAAAAATTCTTCAATGAGAGCCACAGGTCATCTAAGCCTGAAGGAGAGGAAATCTTAGGTAGAAACATTATGATTATTAGTCAATATAATGTTCATAACTTTTGCTTGTTCCTACTAATGTAGTGTCAGAGTAAAAACAACAAAAACATATTACAATTACATGTATGACATGGTTGGAGAGTGCATTGCCTCACATGGAAAGTGTTAATACAAAGATTTAGCATGCTACTTTACCGTATTGAAACATGGTTGTCAGAAAAAACAATGAAGACAAAGTCTTCGTTTACCTTGTTCTTGTCAATAGTGGTGGTAGTTGCGCTATTAGTGGCCGTGTTGTTGTCATTCTGGCAGGAAGATTCCATAGGTTCATTTGGGCTACCCACCACTGTCTCTAGCTGGCTGCTAGACTCACTATTTGCCTGTATGCAAATTAATTAAACTTACCACCGGTGGCATGAACATGATTATTCACTTCCCGTAAGTTCCCTCCTTATAGATAAAAAAAAAGAAAAAGTTCAAGAACCATTTATAATTCAAAGGTCAGGTGTTATAATTACTTATATATTCCATTGTCAATGATAACTAAACCTTCTGTACAAAATACTGTACTACCAAAATATTCACCTGTGGCTGCAAATAATTATTAATTTCTTCTGATAACCATTGGTTGATGTCAACTCCCTCACCATCACCAGGCTGCTTCTCTGCCTCGCTCCCTTCCATTTCCCCAATTCCATCTCCGGTCTCACATTGTGCTCGAACTGTACTCTCTGAGAATCCTTCACATTCTTTTATGAGAACCTGATGAGGGAAAAAATATCAATAAACTTACAGTAGGAAGAGTAAAAGAGGGTAGGGAGAAATGCCTTGGGTGACACTCCCCTGGTTTTCTAAAAGCAAGTAAGGAACAAGCTTCATTTTTATATTGACTAAATCTTTAGCTCAGTACGTAAAATGGATATATATATATAGCACATTACAGTACTCCTAATTTTAAAACTGAGGATATCATATTCATTTTTAAGCCTACACCAAATCTTACTTGGAATGTAAACAGGCCATCCTCTTCATATTGATTCTCACTCTTCATTTTGTTGTCAGAGAGAGATGATGATGAGCCTAGACTCTTGGTTGGCAGCAATGAGGACTGTGAGGGCTCTAGTGGTTGGTCACTGGTTGGTTCTAGAGAGCGGCTGAGTGACGGCGGGAGATTCTGTACTGTCAAATCTTGAAGGTAGGTGGTTGTAGCAACAGCGGGTGATGTAGATACAAGCTCCTTCATTGGTGACACTAGGGATGGATCTGAGGGCTCTGGAAGTACTGGTAGCATGGCAATTTCTCTGGAAGGTAATGATGATTCTGTTTCTTCACTAGGTGGCTCCAGGGATTTGAGCAGCTGCTTGACTAGTTGCTTGGGTGGATCAGCATTTTTCAAATATGTGACATTGGTCTCAGTAAACAATTGAGGGATAACTGGAGAAGAGCCCGCCTGGGATGTTGATATCGGTGAGATGGCAACAAATGGTTTGGAACATTCACTCTTCTCATACACTTCAATACATACAGAATCAAGTGAAGGTGTAAGACACCAGTCTCCTTCCTCATTGGAAACTGAAGTTTTTACATTATCTACATGTATACTAACAACAGATTTTCCTCCTTTGGAAGACTCACTTGAACTGAGATAAGGATTGTTATTTTCTGGATCTTTAATGTCTAAAACAGATGGATTATTTGTGTAACATAATGGCAAACTAGAGACAGACTGAGAGGCCATGGAAGGCAAAGAACTCGGCGGAGAGACAAAACTACAAAGTTTGTCAGACTGAAGTGGAAGAGGTTCATTCCTGACATGACAGGGTAAGGTAAAATTGGAGAGGTCTTTGTCCTTCAGTGGACTAACAATAACTGAAGGCAGGGATTTCTGTTTGCTTGTTGGTGCACTCATTAGGGGTTTACTTTTCACAGGCCTAAGTTCAGGCACGCTAAGTTCATAGTCATCTGAACTGTACCTACTCTTTATTTTCCGGCGGCTGCGGCCAAGAGGATTCTCCTCACAGCTCTCGTGGTCAGTATCTATACTGACTTTTTTTTTCACTTTACTCTGAAGATTAGAAAAAGTCTCATTTGCACTGCTTCCTTCTTGAATTTTTCTCTTTCTACCTCTTCTCATTTCAGGCTTGATTTCTGAAGCCATAGCACCTGAACTAAATAAACATGAAGCTGCCATCCCACCATCCTCCACCTTTACAGTACTGGGCTGAAGGCAAGCAATGAGACTCATGATCTGAAGTAGCTGGGCCGCCTCCAGGACCTTCTCCCTCTCCACCCAGGGTATGGTAGCATGACCGCAGTAAACAAAATCCAGGATGTGAGTGAGTGTGGCCGAGGAGACCTGAGGTAACATGATAGTGGAGCAGGTGTCTCGGTGGTCAAGGTAGTGGTCATGTAACACCTGTTGAAATAATTACATTAAATCACTCCTTCACTGGACAATGAAAACATGGTAAAGGATATAATTATACTGTAATATTCCCGTTTATCTCAGCAGTTCCTCCATGAAGTAAAATTTTTTTGAGCAGTTCAATAAGAGAGGTAGGTCCAAATGTATTCATCCTACATAAGAAAAATGAAGGAAGTCACTATGTAGTCCAGTCTGCGGGAATTATAACTCTCTAATTCCACTACAACCATAATCCAGACAACACACGTAATGCCTCTCATGTACACACCTTACAGAGGAATGGCGAGGCAGCGGCCAATATGACTCGGTGTGCCGGGAAAGCTGTCCTGTCGGTACCACTACTCAAGGAGGTCTCTGATGATGATGATCGCCAGTTCTCATCATCAGCGGCAGTACTAGTAGTAGTAGTAGTATTAGCGAGACAAACAACACTAGTCATTGATGTGTGAAGGTAAACATCTGCTTGTGTTGCCTGGTGATGTAGCTGACTGGCAATTACCCTCATGTCTTCCCAATGGGTATTCCACACAAGCTGATTCCTCTTCTCCTCCATGTCCTATAATAATAATAATAATAATAATGGTATTTGTCAAGTGTTTGTCCATAATCACTCCCAATAATAATATCATACCCTACATGAAATAAGCAAGTTACAATTTTAATATTACACATATTACACACGAAAATCAAGACATATTCATCCTACCTATTCTGTCTGAACCAGTTTCTATTATACCTATTATTACTCAAGAAAATTAAGACATATTCAGTGTAACTTACATATCTATCTGTAATAAGCAACGATTAAAAAGAAGAAAATCCCAGTAAATAATCCCACACCGACTTCACACTGTCTTATTTAATGTACAGTTTATTTTGACTTATTAAAAGTACAGTTTACTTAATTATTCCACTCACTTTTCCCCATCTACGTATATATATATAAATTATGGGTCCAAAATAGATAAAATACCCGTAAAACTTCAATAATCACCATCATAAACATCACTGCACCTCTCGATGGAAGTGTTGTTTTCGTCGCTTATTTTCCGATGTTTGTTTACGCTTTGTTGTTTGGTTTTATCTACTACATTTTATTATTATATTAGTCCTTACTGAATTACCACAGTCCCATGTCTGTTTTAAGTTTTGTTGGTTGTCTCTACTACATTTTAGGGTATACTCAAAGATCCCAGTACTAGAATCTTGGTATACTTTATTAGAGTCTAGTACAATTTTATTATAGTCCTTACTCGCTTACCACAGTCCCATAATATTTACTGTACAGCTGACGGTGTTATTACCTTTAAAGCAATTACAATTTAGGGTATACTGAAGTAAAATTTGATTAGTCCTTGTTCGATTCGATATTTACTGTATAGATAACGATGGTATTATTTCTAAAAGCAACTTAGATCAGACCACTTTGAAAATGACAGAAGTAGCCTATTTGTTAGACACAGAAATTCGTGAAACACTGCTGACCATTTTTTTCGAGTCTAGCACATCTCTCTCAATAAAAAATCCTGCAGTTCATATATATATATATATATAAAATCCGTTCAGGCAATACAGTACTCCCAGAATATATTGATATAGTGTCTTCAGTCCTTTGTAGTTTCTCTATCTCATCGTATGTATAATATTCCTACATTAGTACATAAAGTAGACAAAGTATACAATTAACAACACGTGGATGTAGCCTACAATGGTAAGGAAAACCCACAGCAGACCTTAAAAACAGAAAGGTTGTACAGTAAAACGTTTCGGCTCACATATAAAATAAAGGATGTAAAACGTCTCTAATGCAATGCAGCTATGTTCTATGTTCTTCCTAACCAGCCGCCTGCTCCGCTCCTGCTACGCCCGCTCCCCACTACAGCGACTCACCTGCAACACGGCTCTACCTGCAAGATTATACCTCGTGTGTGCTCACCCCGCTACCACGTGCTCCTTCTCTACCCTTACTGGCCTGGTCCTGGAGTATTCATTGCTTGTACTATTCTACACCCTGTGTCTACCAATAAACTAGTGTACCGTTTAACCTGTGAGTTTGAGCACCCCATGCATCTAGTAACAGCCTGGTGAGGATTCGTTTACTATTTCTCATCCCATCTGGGTAGCCGACGAGATGGTGGGTTAGTTGGCTCGGGGGTACATGCCCGTGAACCAGCAGTCCCCTCGTTCGTTGCCTTCAAAGAAACAGATCTCACTAACCCCTGACTCCCATTTGGGGGTCCGAGTATCTGAGTGGCTTCGGTCAACCAGACTTAGGACTGCTCGGACAGACAGTCTGGGGAATTAAAACAACAACAACAACTAGTAACAGCCCTGCCCAGGGGGGCTGACTTTATTCTCTGAGAATACTATAGCCATCCCCCACAGGGCTAGAATAAAGATTGTTGTAGGATCTGGTCACTTTCTAGTGGATTTGACGAGATTTGCCCACATGGATTAAAAATCCATGGGAGGTGTACTACAACCGGAGGCTTTTTTTTTCCACTGCTGTATGGACCGCCAGCACACAGGGGTGTATTTCCCTTTGCATGTAATAGTTTAAACTCCCTCCCCCTTTTGGTCCCTTCAGGGCTGGTCTCATGGAAGGTGCGGCCCCACTTGTAGCTCTTGTGGTAACGTGGACTTGGGCCCACAGCACTGGCTGTAGGATCAAAGACCTTCCCCCAATCTCCCTGGTGGTCGGAGGCCCCCAGACTCCCTGGTCCAGTAAGCTCTGGTCCCATTTTCCTGGGATTTGCTTCGGTAGCCCAGGCATATAAGGCCATGCAGCCCCTCCTTTATTTTAATTTGTTTTTTCACTGCGACCAGAGTGTACCAGGGGTCTGTGGGGCAGGAGGCCATTCTGCCCTGGGAGAACATCATCAACAACAACAACAACAACAACAACTACACCTTTTCACTCTCAAATTAAAATAACTGAAGTTCAAATTAAAACAACTGAAGTTTAATTTAAAACAACTGAAATTCAAATTAAAACATCTGAAGTTTAATTTAAAACATCTGAAGTTTAATTTAAACTACCTGAAGTTTAATTTAAAAGAACTGAACTTTTATTTAAAATAAGTGAATTTTAATTTAAAATAAAAATTTGTTCATGAATTCATTGTATAATAGATAAAAAAATGTGAGCTCTGTACCAAGGTAATTACGTGCTGGAGCATTATGAAAGCCACTATGAAACATTTTCTGGCAGCTAATTCTACTTCTATGATGAACACTTTCCTAGAGGGTATGACACAGAATACAGATTGCAATATTTTGAACGCTGAGTTGATAATGCCATATCGGACGCCAATGCTGTGTTTGAAAACCTGCAACCATGTACAAAAACATTTTCCGAGTGCAATGCAGTTCCAAGATCTTCAGTATGATGACGATAAAATATTTCAGTCTGAAGGCCTCCATAAACTATCATTGATGCCTGCACATGTGTTTTAATTTGAACTTCAGTTATTTTAATATGAGGGTGAAAAGGTGTAGTAACAGCACCCCATTACAATATATATCAAAACTGATTGTGTGTGTGTGTGTGCGTGTGTCCCCCCCCAAATTCCCCACATCTCCACTCCTGTCTCACCTTCTTACACCACCTCCCTCTTCTTATCACTTATCTGTCCCTCATCATACCTCTTTTCCTCCCTCCTTCTCCCCACATCTCACTCCTCATATATACCTACCATCCCCTTCCTTTTTCCAATGCATGCCTTCACTCCTTAATTCCTCCCTTTTCCTCTCCACACTTCTATATACTCTTCCCACCTCCATAGCCTCCCCACACCTCCCCACAATTTTTTTCAGACCCGTGATTCTAGCTGTAGTCTACCGGGGCCCACGTGGGTTACAGTCAGAGCCAAACATTTCCCACATAATTATGTAACCACCTGTTTCCTCAGGCCCTCAAAGCCCCATGAGTAATAACATGTGGTTGGTTTTCGAGATAGTGGCCATATCATTATTACTCCATTGGGGTTCCTGTCTCTCTTTCGTTTGCTATTTTTTTCTTTCTTTTGTCTGGCCTCTCTCTCTCTCTCTCTCTCTCTCTCTCTCTCTCTCTCTCTCTCTCTCTATATATATATATATATATATATATATATATATATATATATATATATATATATATATATATATATATATATATATATATATATATTTCGTTTTTTACGATTCCCTTCTCATGTCATTTTTTCTTCCCCATCCCACTGCTCTTTTACATACCCATCCCTTCTCGTATCTTCATTTTACTTCCCCTATCTTCTGTCCCCCTTTCCTTCTCCTTTCTTCTCTTCATTTTACTTCCCCTATCTTCTGTTCCCTTTTCCTTCTCCTCTCGTATCTTCATTTCACTTTCCCTCTCTTCTTTACCTTTACCTTCCACTCTCTTGACTCCCTCCCTTACCTATCCCTTCTCTCTCTTCACCCCTTCCCTTTACTCGTTCACCCCTACCTTAATTCTCTACTCCAACCTACTTACATCTCAGTATGCTCCTTGTCTTCCTTCTCTTGCAGCATCCACTCATTTCAACTCATATCTCCCCTCTTCCCTATATACCTATCATGCCTCCCATCCTCTTCCCCAGTGCAGCTCCACAACCATTTCACTCTCCCGTCCCTTCCCCTACCCACCTTCCCTCCCATCCTCTTCCCCAGTGCAGCCCCCTAACCATTTCACTCTCCCGTCCCTTCCCCTACCCACCTTCCCTCCCATCCTCTTCCCCACTGCAGCCCCCTAACCATTTCTCTCTCCCGTCCCTTCCCCTACCCATCTTCCCTCCCATCCTCTTCCCCACTGTATTCTCCCGTCCCATGCATCCCCTACCCATCTTCTCTCCTGTCCCATCTCCTACCCATCTTCCCCACCCGTCCACTCTCATCCTATCCCCACCACCTCTTCTCCCAGCCCTGCAGCTCGCCTCTAGCCAGTTCGATATATTTAGTCCCCACAGAGAGAGTCACGAGAGAACACACCACCACCACCATCGCTCCCTGCAACACTAGTAGCTGTTGGGTGGGACCAGCTGAAGACATCATAGGGTACATACATACAGCCATCACTACATTAATACAATAACAACTCAATGCTTATATATATATATATATATATATACCTTACTGTGCTTGCTTGTATCACTAAGTATAATAATAATATAAGGGATCATCAGTGTGTGGTGCTGATAGTGGATACGAGTATTTACAGTTTTGGTTTTCATTAGATGTCTGTCTTCTTTTCGCGCGCCAACAGCATCATCACTACCACCGTCATGAGCCCCGCGGTGCATTCATGACAAACCAACGGATTCAGACGGATTTAGTTAAGTTAGACGCATACCGCAGGCGTTCATTAGACTGTATATGTTTTTTTAGGTATACACACAAACACGAAAAAAAAATATTAGTGTGCCATCGGTGGTGGTACGTATAGACCAGCAGAGCTAAGCATTCTGGGAAGACAGACAACAACCCGGCCCTCTGGACATAAACAAACTGAGAGACCCTATACTGTACTTTATTCTGAAGGTGTGACTCTGGCGTGTGTGGTCATATTTTACAGCAACAATGGTGGATTAGTTAACAAGAAACAATTACTAGGAGTGTGGTGGCATATAGATGAAAGGATGGATCAGTTTACGAGAAATCAAAAGAGTGGAGTATTTGGTGGCATATAGATGTAAGGGTTGATCAGTTTATGGAAACCAAGGAGAATATACAAAGTGACTGAGTGACTTAGTGAGAAGGCTGAAAAGGTAAGGTAAGGTTGTGTTGCATTTGGCAGCTTTCCTTCCTTGTAAACTTTGCTTACCTACTAACACCATTTAGTCCCATGCTAATACCCTTGTAAACCTCTTAATTAAGTGGGTAATACACTTTTTTTCTTAGAATGGTCCAAAATAGTGGGTAATGAAGGTAGAAAAACCGTACGCAATAACGGTAATTCATTCAATATTTACCCTTTTTTTTTGGTATGTACATTAGATAGCCTTGATTTCTCCAAAGTATGATACGACATAACAGGACCAGATGAACAAATTATAATGATGGTCTGTTGCTTGGAATAGTTTTAGAGGATTCACGCAGTTGTCCCAGATTTACCAACACTGTACTTCCTCTTTAAGACTATATATTATATTTATACATTACTTTGACAATATTGCTGATAGAAGAGAAAAAAAAAGCTATAAAAACATCTCAATCAATAGGCGGTTTGTCACGGGTAAAATTTTTCACGTTAGCGGTATTGGTCACAAGGTAAAAACAAAAAGAAACAATTCAGCCAAAAGGCCCCCTGAAACGAGAGCATTAGTTATCTGGGGTTACTGTACTGAGGCTGCCAAGTTTTCAGAGAGTGAGAGAGTGAGAGAGAGAGAGAGGAGGGGAGGGGGGAGGGGGATAATGTAGGTCAAGGTAGCACACATACATACACAACACATACTATATATATATATATACGAATGGCCCTCTCGATTCACGTCTCCACAGTGACATAATTGCAGTTCACCAGCTGTAGTATCCCGTTGGTCAAGATAAGCTAGGTAGTACAGTACTTAGGCCTATAACAGACGTCGACAAAAAAAAAAAAAAAAAAAAAAAAAAAAAAAAAAAAAAATTGTAAGAATAAAACAAAAAACATCAATGACGATAACAAAGTAATACAAATACTGATAATAAATTAATGATAAAATAGAAGTAACAATAAGTAAATATAATAATAATAATAATAATGATAATAATAATAATAATAATGATAATAATAATAATAATAATAATAATAATAATAATAATAATAATAATAATAATAATAACAAAAATAAAAATAAAAATAATAATAAAAATAAAAATAATAATAATAGTAATAATAATAGCAACAATAATAATAATAATAATAATAGCAATAATAATAAATAAATAAATAAATAAATAAATAAGCAAAGACACAAACATAAGAATCACATCAAAAGGGGAAATAAATAACCTTTCTGTATTTTGGAGCCTCCATGATTCCTCCAAAGTTTGCCAGGAAACAGGATCATATAGCAAAACAAAATATAAATGGTGGTGGCCTGCTGTTGCTTGGAATATTTTGGAGGAATTGATTGCTCCAGATTTATCAACAAGGTGGCGATACTCTCTTTGAGGTTTTGAGAACAGTTGTCATGTCACCCAACTCGCGACCCCAGAGAGAGAGAGAGAGAGAGAGAGAGAGAGAGAGAGAGAGAGAGAGAGAGACTGTATGTGTGTGTGTGTGTGTTTGTGTTTGGTAAGGGATGATAGAATTAACAAAAATGAGAGAGAGAGAGAGAGAGAGAGAGAGAGAGAGAGAGAGAGAGAGAGAGAGAGAGAGAGAGAGAGAGAGAGAGAGAGGCAAGAAAATTAATATGAAATTCTACTAAATACTATCCTAATCTACCACATCTATATCAAGACTGACACACATGCCATATAACTTATAATAGACGTCAATACACAAATAATATATGTACATAAATTTATCTTTGTCTTTAACCTAATCTTTATAAATACTATCACATGTCCCACTTGTAAATAAAATAAAATAAAGGAAAAAAAAAGAGAGAGAGAGAGAGCAGATTGCCTTAAAGGGAAAACAAGAGAGAGAGAGAGAGAGAGAGAGAGAGAGAGAGAGAGAGAGAGAGTTACATAGAAACACAGACCACAACAGACCTTACGGTCCACACGAGGTGATATGATTAGAAGGTTACTGGTGGAGAATGAATTACTCCCCAGTGATAGTCGTAGGTAAGGATAGCAAAGTAGAAGGCTCTCTCCCCACCCTCCACTCCCTCCGGCCTGAGCCGTACAGGAAATAAAGTCAGGAATGGGAACCCTGTGGGGTTGGCTGAAATACTCCAAAAGGAAATTTTATAGGAAAGATAGAAAGTAGGTGAAATTTGGCTAACTTGCCACCTGTAATGGGCAAAAATTATTCATTAGTAAACATTGTAAGTCGGGGATTAGACGCAAGGTGTTTATCTAAGCGACGTTTGAAGCTGTCTACGGTGTTACAGTCTATTACATTACGGGGAAGCCCATTCCATAAGTTGACGACCCGGTTAAAAAAGAAATTCTTTGATTCGTGCGAATTAAAAGATTTACCTATGATTTTGCAGTCGTTTCCTCTCGTGTAGTTTGATTGATCGATAGTGAAATATTTGGACCATGCAGTCCATATTATCTATGCCTTTGATTATTTTAAATACCTGGATTAAGTCCCCTCTCAGTCTACGTTGTGTCAATGGGAATAGATTTAATTTGCTTAGTCGCTCATCATACGTTTTATTTCTCAGACTTGGTATCATTTTAGTAACTCTACGTTGGACTTGTTCCAATTTTGCTATATCTTTCTGGTAGTACGGGCACCAGGCTTGAACACAATACTCCATAAGGGGACGGACCAGGGAATTATACAAAGTGAGGATTGTGTCTTTAGATTTATACTCGAATGCTCTGCCAATAAAGCCGATAGTTTTATTTGCTTTCTTAATTACTTCCGTACACTGCTGACTGGGTTTCAGGTTACTTGATACTGTTACCCCTAAGTCTGTCTCTTGATCCACGCTTTTGAGTTGCTTACCATTTAACGAGTAATTTGCTGCTACGTTACGATGTCCGATGTGGAGCACTTTACATTTATCTGCATTGAAGGACAT
>JAWQEG010001743.1:0-80000 GCA_033782935.1 Petrolisthes cinctipes | reverse complement strand
TAAACATTAATTTATCACATCTCAAAACATATACATCAATTTATAACATCTTAATTTATATACATCACTTTATCACACTATTAAATTTATATGTAATAATTTATATAATAACTATGGGAGTACATTTATCACGTGATTCAGTGTAGGAAGGGTCAACTTATCACGCGACGTATATGTAATCAATAGGGGTACATTTATCACGTGACGTAATCTTATAAGGACCGATTAATCTTACACAATGCAATATCTAATTATCCCCTCGTGTTTTGCATAATGTGTGTTGGTAAATATAGTTGTGTGTGTGTGTGTGTGTGTGTGTGTGTGTGTGTGTGTACAGTTGGCAGCATAAGTTGGTTTCTTCATTTCCACCTGTGTATGTATGTATGTATATAAGTATGTATGTATGTATGTATGTATATTAATAGAAATTAGTTCAGAATGCAACTATTTGGTCATATTAACATTATTAAGTATTATTGGCTATAAGAATAATTTTATTGGTTCACACGCTGTTGTTGTGTTTTCAAGGCTTTAAAACATAGAGAGAAAATATATGACTATGTAACTGTAGTACAACGTTATTATTATTATTATTATTATTATTATTATTATTATTATTATTATTATTAGGTTTGTTGTTTTGCTAATCACCAAGGCACACACAGATACATACACATAGACACACATACACATATAGACATGCATACACATATAGACATACATACATACATACTTAGACATACACAAAGACATACATACATAACAATACATACATAACAATACACACACACACACACACACACACACACACACACACACACACACACACACACACACACACACAAAGACAAAGACATACACACACACACACACACACACACACACACACACACACACACACACACACACACACACACACACACACTCATACATACATAACCATACATACAGGAGATGCAAGCGAATTTTTGCTACCGACTGTACCTACATGTTGAGAGCTTGGGGTGTGGAATGAGTGTATGCATACAAGTGTTTCTCAGTATAGCCTATGGAGTAATACAAAGAGTGTAATTAATCTATACATTTTGGTGTATGATAAGAGTGCCTTGATTCCTCCAAAGTATGCCAAGAAAAACAGGACCAGAAGAGCAAAAATAATGGTGTTGTTGCTTGAATAGTTTGGAGGATTCAGTTGCTATAGATTTGTGTGGTGTAATGTGTGTGTGTGTGTGTGTGTGTGTGTGTGTGTGTGTGTGTGTGTGTAATGTGTGTGTGTTTGTGTGTGTGTGTGTGTAGATTCAATGTAGTGTGTAATGTGTGTGTGTGTAGTGTGTGCATATTATGTGTGTGTGTGTGTGTGTGTGTGTGTTTCGTGGCAATATATGAAGGACTCGTTTATCTCCAATTTTCTGACTACATCCCAGTGTGCCTTAATGTTCCTGGCTTCAGTAGTGTAGAGGTAGTGAGGGACAGAGGTAGTGAGAGAGAGAGAGAGAGAGAGAGGTAGTGAGAGAGAGAGAGAGAGGTAGTGAGAGAGAGATAAAGAGCATCGTTACTGTCTCTTACTACGCCCTTACACGCCCTCCTCTTTCCACGCCCTTACACGCCTTCCTTCCCACGCCTCATACCACGCCTTCCCTTCCCACGCCTCATACCACGCCTTCCCTTCCCACGCCTCATACACGTCTTCCTTCCCACGCCTCATACCACGCCTCATACCACGCCCTCCTTACCCTTTCCTTCCTTTCCCACGCCTCATACCACGCCTTCCTTCCCACGCCTCCTACCACGCCTTCCTTCCAACGCCTCCTACCACGCCTTCCTTTCCCACGCCTCATACCACGCCTTCCTTTCCCACGCCTCCTACCACGCCTTCCTTTCCCACGCCTCATACCACGCCTTCCTTCCCACGCTTCATACCACGCCTTCCTTTCCCACGCCTCATACCACGCCTTCCTTCCCACGCCTCCTACCACGCCTTCCTTCCCACGCCTCCTACCACACCTCATACCACGCCTTCCTTCCCACGCCTCATACCACACCTCATACCACGCCTTCCTTCCACGCCTCATACCACGCCTTCCTTTCCCACGCCTCATACCACGCCTCATACCACGCCCTCCTTACCCTTTCCTTCCCCACGCCTCCACACGCCCTTACGTCTCTAGCCATCGTGCCAATCTTCCACCAATGTCGGGAACATGCTCACTAACCTTATCCCTAACCCTATCAGCATATCAGGTAAGCGGGCACTAATATTCCTTATACCTTATACTTTGAGAGGCGATTATTACCTCATACCTTATACTTTGAGGGGGCGAATATTCCTTATACCTTATACTTTGAGGGTGATTATTCCTTATACCTTATACTTTGAGGGTGATTATTCCTTATACTTATACTTTGATGGTGATTATTCCTTATACCTTATACTTTGAGGGAGCGAATATACCTTATACTTTATACTCTGGGGGCTATTATTCCTTATACCTTATACTCTGGGGGCTATTATTCCTTATACCTTATACTCTGAGGGGCGGATATTCCTTGTACCTTATACTCTAAATGGGTCTAAAACTGTACGTAATTGCAATCTCTCTCTCTCTCTCTCTCTCTCTCTCGTCTCTCTCTCTCTCTCTCTCTCTCTCTCTCTCTCTCCTAATCAGCCTTATCAATCCCTCAAGAGTAAAAATTATATGACCCGATAAAAAAGGTAATAACAACAGTTTATAATATATTAGTTTAGTACGTATTGCACCTGAAAACTAAAAGATATAAAGATATTATTTAATTAAAGGGATAATATTATAGTGTTGGTGAATCTCTCTCTCTCTCTCTCTCTCTCTCTCTCTCTCTCTCTCTCTCTCTCTCTCTCTCTCTCTCAGGGATAGTATAGTGTTGGTAAATCTCTCTCTCTCTCTCTCTCTCTCTCTCTCTCTCTCTCTCTCTCTCTCTCTCTCTCTCAGGGGATAGTATAGTGTTGGTAAATCTCTCTCTCTCTCTCTCTCTCTCTCTCTCTCTCTCTCTCTCTCTCTCTCTCTCTCTCCAAAGTATGTAAGAAAACAGAACCAACTTAACAAAAAAATAATGGTGGTCTGTTGTCTGAAATAGTTTGAAGGTATTATTTACTCCGGATTTTCTTTCTTTCTTTCTTTCTTTTTTTTTTTTTTTTTTTTTACCGAAGGGCGAACATTGGTTAGGTTTAGATTAGTTGAACACACACACACACACACACTACATACATACATACATACATACATACACACACACACACACACACACACACACACACACACATACATACATATAATATACACACACACACACACACACACAGACAAGGAGTTTTTGTTACGTTTAGACGAATTGACCATGAAAACACACACACACACCACACACACACACACACACACACAAACACACATACACACACACAAGGAGGTTTTGTTTCATTTAAATAAGTTGACCATGAGCAGACATACATACATACACATACGTTTTCTGTCATGAGATTTAGACCAAGGAGGTGTGTGTGTGTGTGTGTAGCATAGGGTAGGATGAGACGGTGAGTGTGTGTGTGTGTGTGTGTGTAGCATAGGGTAGGTGTGTGTGTATGTGTGTGTGTGTGTAGCATAGAGTAGGTGTGTGTGTATGTGTGTGTGTGTAGCATAGGGTAGGTGTGTGTGTATGTGTGTGTGTGTTGTGTGTGTGATAGGTCGGATTAGACGGTGTGTGTGTGTGTGTGTGTGTAGCATAGAGTAGGATGAGGCGGTGTGTGTGATAGGTCAGATTAGACGGCGTGTGTGTGTGTGTATTTAAGTGTGTGTGTGTGTGTGAGAGAGAGAGAAAGAGAGGCCTTGTTTTTCGGGGAGGGAAGGACGTCTGTCTGGCTTGTGTCATAATAATATTTTTTCTTATTCTTCCGCGTTTACCGAAATGTGTTGTTGTGATCGTGTATGTAAATAATTGAATGCTTCTGTTTCCTTCCTCCTGACCATGCCACGAAACTCACTCTATCCATATAGGTGTGTGTGTTTCGTGGCAATATTTGAAGGACTCGTTTATCTCCAATTTTCTGAGAGACCCTTGAACGACAGGAGATAGATTTAATTAAGCACAGAGAATATTGTAAACAGGAGAATATATTTATCTTTTTTAAGGACCCTGTGATCGTGTATGAAAATTGGAGGCTTTTGATTCATCCTGATTATGCCACGAAACAAGCTCATTCTATATGGGGCTGGTGTTTCGTGGTAATATTTGAAGGACTCGTTTATCTCCAATTTTCTGACTACATCACTTGGGTCCCTGATTGAGATTGTGCTGAGTGAGATGAAACGCAAACTGAAGTGTTGTGTTTGTGTATATTGTGAAAAGTGGAGATTATTGTATATCTTGTACACACACACACACACACACACAGGCTTACCAATTGACCTTGCACACACACACACACACACACACACACGCTTACCAATTGACCTTGCGCGCACACACACACACACACACACACGCTTACCAATTGACCTTGCACACCACACACACACACACGCGCTTACCCAATTGACCTTGCGCACACACACACACACACACACACACGTACCCAACTCACGTGAAACGACCTCTACTACTCTGCCAAGACACACACACATACACACACACACACACACACGTACCAGCTCACGTGATACCACCTCTACGACATACACATACACACACACACATACACACACACACATACACAGCTCACGTGATACCACCTCTACTACACACACACACACACCCCTCTAGGTGGGTTCTTTCTCTGTCCCTTTTTTCTTTCTATTTCCTTCCAGTTTACGGTCTCAACTCTCTGTCACCTTCTTCTGACGCTATATGACCTCGCTGTTGCGGCGCCTAATGTCAATCAATCAATCACATACACACACACATCTCCCTCCTTCGTGTGTTTGAACCCAACCAGCCAACTATCAACAACAACACTAACCTAACCTAACCTAACCTAACCTAACCTACCTAACCCAAGACAACCTAACCTAACTTAACCTAACCTAACCTAACCTAACCCAGACAACCTAACCTACCTAACCTAACCTAACCAAGACAACCTAACCTAACCTATCCTATCCTAACATAACCTAACATAACCTAACCTAACCTAACCTAACCTAACCCAAGACAACCTAACCTAACCTAACCTAACCTAACCTAACTTAACTTAACCTAACCCAAGACAACCTAACCTAACCTAACCTAACCTAACCTAACCTAACCTAACCTTACCCAAGACAACCTAACCTAACCTAACTTAACCTAACCCAACCCAAGACAACCTAACCTAACCTAACCTAACCTAACCTAACCTAACCTAACCCAAGACAACCTAACCTAACTTAACTTAACCTAACCTACCCTAACCCAAGACAACCTAACCTAACCTAACCTAACCTAACCTAACCTACCTAACCTAACCTAACCTAACCTAACCCAACCAACCAGCCAAACCTAACCTAACCTAACCTAACCTAACCTAACCATCCACATACAGACATAAACAGACCACCTCCCTTCACTACATTACACTATACTCTTCTTTCGTACCCCATGGGAATGCGCGCGCGAAACTGGGTCACTCTCACTCACACTCTCTTATAACCCTGGGACACTCTCACTCTCACTCTCTTTTTTTCAACCCTGGCCACTCTCACTCACACTCTCTTTCAACCCTGGCCACTCTCACACTCTCTTTTTTCAACCCTGGCCACTCTCACTCACATTCTCTTTTTTCAACCCTGGCCACTCTCACTCACACTCTCTTTCAACCCTGGCCACTCACACTCTCACACTCTTTCAACCCTGGCCACTCTCACACTCTCACTCTCAAACCACTCGCATTATTGCCGGTTGGTACTGATTTCTTGTTGTGAGTGTGAGTGAGAATTTGGGAGTGTGTGTGCGCGAGAAACCAGGCCACTCTCTCACACACTCTCACACACCTAACCTCATTATTCCTTGTTACTGACGTGGTGTGGGTGTGAATTTGCGTGATCAGATGTGACTCTCTCTCTCTCTCTCTCTCTCTCTCTCCTCTCTCTCCTCTCTCTCTCTCTCTCTCTCTGTTGTTGCTTCTTGCACATACGATGACTTTGTTTCCGTGTACGATTATTACACACACACACACACATAACACACACACACACACACACACACACGCTCTCTCTCTCTCTCTCTCTCTCTCTCTCTCTCTCTCTCTCTCTCTCTCTCCTCTCTCTCTCTCATCTCTCCTCTCTCTCTCTCCTCTCTCTCTCTCTCTCTCTCTCTCTCTGAAACCATACTAAACCTCTGTCTCTCTTTCTCCAACAGGTGTTTCACTACGGTGTGTTTGATCTGCCCTTACCATGTCGTCTCAGAATACCTGCCCTGGCCAACCTCAACACGGATGTAGACGTGAGTATTATAGTGTGATTAGAATGGTCAAGTTATGAGTGATCTTTTGTGTGTGTGTGTGTGTGTGTGTGTGTATGTTATAGTGTGCTTAGAATGGTGAGTTATGAGTGATCTTGTGTGTGTGTGTGTGTGTGTATGTGTGTGTGTGTACTAATTCGCTGTATTATATCTACTGTATATGTATTATATCTATATGTATTACAGTATATCTTATGTATGTGTGTGTGTGTACTTTATTTATGCATGTGTTTGTGTATGTGTGTGACCCACCTCTGGCAAACTTCAGCAACACCCAACACCCATCCCAAGGTTATTTATTTAAAGGGATATAATAATAACTTTGGTACATTTGGAGTGCCTTAATTCCTCCAATTGGTAAATAATAATGGTGGCCTGTTGCTTGGAATAGTTTGGAGGAATCAGTAGCCACCTATATGAATATTTTTAGAACATTTTGAATAAGAAGAATTAAGTTTTTACAGGTACAGTTGGCTCCAAAAATCTCGAGACACTACCTACTAGAGTCTAGCAGGTAGTGTCTCGTAATTTTTGGTGGCAACTGTACAAGCAAACGTTATGTAAAATACTGTTTATTATTATTACTGTTATTGATTACAAAATACTACTATTATGTATATCATTAGTCGTCTTATATCATTGCTCTCTGTACCCTCTTTTATCACTGTTATCTCTATCTTCATTTTATCACAATAATGTAATCAGTTGTTGACTCTGATCTTTCTTCTCTCTCTCTCTCTCTCTCTCTCTCTCTCTCCTCTCTCTCTCTCTCTCTCTCTCTCTCTCTCTCTCTCATATACTGTAAGACCCCCCCCTCCTCTCTCTCTCATATACTGTAAGACCCCCCCCCTCCTCTCTCTCTCTCTCCCCCCCACCCTCTCTCTCTTTCTCTCTCTCCCCCACCCTCTCTCTCTCTCTCTCTCTCTCTCTCTCTCTCTCTCTCTCTCTCTCTCTCTCTCTCTCTCTCTCTCTCTCTCAGTCTGAACAGTGATGAAAACTTTGGCTACCACAAGAATGAAGGAGGAGAGAGTATAGATATCTACAAGACATTAACAATTAAAGTGCTCAGAATAATATAAACAGAGTAATCCTAGCTTACTGACCTTACACGTGCAAAGTTTCCCCCAAGGACGAACTGAGTGTGTGTGTGTGTGTGTGTGTGTGTGTGTGTTAGCAGTTAGCACCTATTATCCTGTCTCATTATAAGTGTCCAGGTGTGTGTGGTTTTTGTGTGTGTGTGTGTGTGTGTGTGTAAAAAGTGAAACCGTCTGTGTGTGTGTGTGTGTACGTGAAACCGTATGGGGGTAAAGGAAGGAAGGTGTAGAGGAAAGATAGAGAAATTTTACAGAGCGGGGTCATTCAATCTGAAGGTCTTATTAAAGTATAGGGTTAAATGTTATACTCTCTAATTTTAAGGGAAGATTCTTTTGTTGGTGAATTGGAAGGTCTCTGATTCCTCCAAACTATGCCACGAAACAGCTTCCCTCGATGGTACTAATATGGGATCTGTTTCCTAGTATATTTTGGAGGAATCAGTATACCACTCCAAAAAGTTACCGATAAAGGGAGATTCTTTTGTTGGTTAATTGGAAGGTCTCTGATTCCTCCAAACTGTGCCATGAAACAGCCAGGTTGCTCTTCCATGGTCTGTCTGTTTTCTGGTATAGTTAGGAGGAATCAGTAGCCTTTCAATGTACCAATAAGAGAATATCCCCTTTATTGATAATACAATCTAGTTTTAATTTCTTTTACAGTATAGTTCTCGAAAGAAATCCTTGTACGGATGGAAAGAAATTATTTTTTCTTAGTACTCACTATTCAGCTACGATTTAATGTTCTTCGTGGAAATTAACTCTCTCTCTCTCTCTCTCTCTCTCTCTCTCTCTCTCTCTCTCTCTCCAACATTATGACTAAACTGTGATGACTAAGAGAGAGACTGGGAGAGAGTCAGAGGATATCCAGGAATAATTTATACTCGTCTTATCCCATCAGTTGAGGAGGGTTGCCAACTTAGCTGGTTTAGTCGTCATATTTACTGCTGCTTTTTTTTTTCTTTAGCCACGTTCGTTTTTATGTGTGTAGTGGTCTTACAGCCGTAGAGGACATGTTGGAATTTTACTGTATTTAGCCTTAAGCATAGTTTTCTACCCTTATTTTGATTTCAATAGTGATGATAATGTGTAGAAATAGAGTAGTTTATCTGTGAAATATTTTCCCTGGACGTTTTCTGTGTTGGTCAATTGAGTAGGCGTAAATCCCGTACGTAAATCCCCAAGTTCGTCATATCTTCATTTATTTGTTGATGGAATATACCTCGTTCTATCTCGACCGTGGAATATAGAAACAACATAACGAATGGACTGCCTTCAAGCCCATTAAAAAAAACGAACACCATTATTAGTCATTGAAAATAGTCACAGTAAAAAGTTGCTAAAGAATTATAAAAACACGCCGGCAGTATCCTTAAAAATGAGAATACGATAATGAATAGCCCGACATCAAACCCATTAAACAAAAAATCATGCACACACAATTATTAGTCAACGAAAATAGTCACAGTTTAGACAAAAATAGCTAAAAAAACAAAATAAAACACGCTGGTTGTACCTTAAAAAAACGAAAATATGATAATAAATAGCCCGACATCAAACCCATTAAACAAAAAAATCATGCACACACAATTATTAGTCAACGAAAATAGTCACAGTTTAGACAAAAATAGCTTAAAAACAAAGTAAAAACACTGGTGGTACCTTAAAAAAAACAAAAAATATGATAAACGACATAAACCACCATAACAACAAGGACAAAAACAACGACGACGACAACGAGATGAGATGATGAGACCTCTCCTTTTTGCTTAGTTGGTGTTGCTGCTGCTGTTGCTCCCATTAAATTTTCACCTCCCCCAACACCCAAGGACCATTATATACACACACATACATACATACACACCCATATGCACGTCTCTCCTCAAGCTGGGAACCAAGTGAGTGTTATTTAAGGTGTGTGTGTGGTTAAAATAGTTGCTAAAATAGGCGTATCGTCATCATGTTATAAAGAAGGGGTTGTTGTTTGTTGTTGTTGTTGTTGTTTTCTTTTGTGTGTGTTTTAGTAAAATAGGCGTATCGTATTCTTAGAAGGGGATGGGTTTTTGTGGTAAATATCTACTCTATTGCCGGTTGGTATTATGATGTTTTTACCTTCTTTACCCACTAACTTACTTTATAATATTCTAAGACACTTTTGTATGACATTTTCTTTGGAAATGCCACATTTCCAATGGGGCATTTTGATATTACCCTGACCTTACCTAACCTAACCTATACCACAGCAGACTCCTGGGACCGGTATTTATCTAGACTATTGCTGTTTAGTAGCAGTGTTGCCAGATCCGGCTAGGTCCCAGCATTTTGCCTCGGTCAGTTCCTGACTTTATCACTGTTATTTCCCGGTAGTTTGCCAAGGTTAGGACCCGGTAGTTTGCCCAGGTTAGGTCCCGGTAGTCTGCTGCGGTCTAGGTTAGGTTATGTAAGATCAGGCTAATTTCTAAATGCTTGATTTGCTGACGAGTGTGTGGTTGTTGGAAAGAAGACCAATCTTAGAAGATTAAATATCTCAAGTTTATGAGTGTATGGTAGTACGCTGGATGTAAAAAATTAAGTGAAATATTTAGGAGTGCTACTTGATGAAAATCTTTCTTTCGAAGCTCAAATTAATCAAGTGGTGAAGGTTTCTGGTTACCATTTGAGGAGCATTGCTTTTGTTAGAAAATATTTAGATGAGGATCCTGTGAAGAAGCAAAGATGCTTCTTCACAACTAGGCTATGTCACAAGCTGACTGGATTATTGCAATTCTCTCTTTTGTGGTTTCCCAGATGATCGGTTAAAAAGATAGCAAAATATGATGAACTAAGATTAATTAAAGGTCTTCCATCTCGTTAGAGGGTAACTCCAGCACTCATTGACTTACATTGGCTACCGATAAAGGCGAGGGTCGTGTACAAGATAAATCTTCTAACATTTTAAGCCTTGAAATTTGGAAAACCAGAATGTTTAAAGAATTTTTTAAGAGGTTTTCAAGTAAATACCTCTATGAAACTCAGGCATAGTGACGAACAGTACATCCCGTAGGGGGGTATTGCCTGCATTAGTGATGTGGGCAATACTTTAAGGGTTTTGGCGCCCCTTCGGCCCCAGCCACTAGCTTTTAATTCTTCAACTGTCCCTGTTTTCTTTCTATTTCCTTCCTGCTTGCTGTCTCACCTCTCTATCACCTTTTTCTGGCGCTATATGACCTCGCTGTTGTGGCACCTAATATCAATCAATCAATCAATCAGACGAACAGTACAGGTTAATTGAGCCAAGGAGCAATCTGACAATGGATTTCAGAGTGTTTGAAAGGTGTGCACCAAGGTTCTGTAATTTATGGATTGCTGTTAAATGTCCGGAGTAGTGAAAATTGCATGATTTTTAAGAAAAGATTGAAAACACATCTGTTCACTGAGTGTTGATATGAGCTTTAGAAGTTATTATAGTGATTAATGATATTGAGGAAGGCCTCCCTGCAGAGGACCATCTGCTGGTGGAGTGGGGCCTAAAAACAAATAAAAAATTAAAGTAAGTAAGAAGGTAAAGTTTTGAGAAGAGCCGCATAATTGGGAAATAATTTTTTCCCAACTTTTTTATATTTATTTTAATTTTATAATCTTTCTTTCTATTTTTTATATATTCAAATTTAAGTGTGCCAGATGCCCTCAATGGTACAAATGGAGGTTGTCTGTTTCTTTGTAAAGTTTGGAGGAATCAATCGCCCTCTAATTCACCAACACAAGAATATCCTCTTTACCTAACCTAACCTAGGAAAACACACCTGAAAAATATATTGGTTAAGGGACCCTGTTATGTAGTCGGAAATTGGAGGTAATGAGTCTTTCAAATATTGCCACGAAGCACCATCTATATAGAAATGCTTGTTTTGTGGCATAGTCAGGAGGAATTGGTAGCCTTCAGTTCTCATCACGATAACAGGGTCCTTAATTAACCACTAGCTAGGGTTGTGTATTTTCCGATGGTTTAAAAATGTGATACAGTATTTGATTTATGGATCGTAATATGGAGATGGGAAATATAGGAGATACCTGGATTGAAGTTAATGTTAGCTTTACATTTCTTCCTTTTATTTGTGATACAGTATTAAAAGTAATTTTATAAAAAGTTGAGTACTAAAATATAGCATCTATCCCAAAGAGTAGCATAATTTTGAGTGGGAAGTGTATGTATATGAGTTAGAATTATTGGCTGAATTTAAGAGGATAGTAAAGTGCTGGTAAATCTGGAGCGAATAATTTGTCCAAACTATTCCAAGCAACTGGTCACCAATATTTTGTTAATCTGGTCCTATTTCCTGGCATACTTTGGAGGAATCAAGGCACTCCAATGTACCAAAAGTATACTCTCCCCTTAAAGGGAGGTTCTCTTGTTGGTGAATGGGAATGTGGCTGATTCCTCCAAACTCTGCTAGGAAACAGACACCCTCAGTGGTACTAATAGGGGATCTGTTTTGTGTCACAGTTTGGAGAGCCTCCCTTTAATGGAAGGCAGTGGAAGTGTTGAGAATTTACCGTACTGAGTTGGCATGTGGTTGGAATGCAGAAAGGAAAGTGAAAGTCTGAGTGAAAGCACCAGTAGCTAATTTAAGTTAGGGTTGGATTGCTTGAGCTTAGTGAATGAGAAGATTACTTTGTATTACACGTAGTATAGTATATATCCAGCGTGGAGATGAAGGCCTGGTATATATAAAAATTATTCCTTCAAACTATTCCAGGCAATCATTATATACTTTTGTTAATCTGGTCCAGTTTCCTGGCATACTCTGGAGGAACCAAGGCCTCCCAATATTGTTCACCATAAAAAGGTTCTCCCCTTAAAGTCCAGAAATATATATGAAAATTACTATTATAATACAATCAATTGTGAGGGAAATTCCTGGTGGTAACTCCTGGCCAACTTGCCCTTCAGAGAATAACCTTGGTACCAGAAATGTGTAACTGGCAACCTACAGTATCTCTCACACTGCTTTTACTATTACCCATTTACCTGTGTTTGATTGTATAGTAGAACCATTAGTTGCTGTATTGGTATGAATGGTGCTGTGGTTGTGATGGTAATGATGTGTTTGTTGTGATAAAATTGAGGTTATTGCTTTGTAAAGTGGGAGGAATAGCAGGTGAAATTTGCAGCTGGCAACTGATGCTTGAGGACTGCTGATTTAGTTTCTAGTCATTCAGTCAGTATTTACTCACTGTTAGAGGTGTGAATAACTGTGTCTCCAGTAGTGTCATCAGTTCTGTCATTGATTGAATTATAAAACTGTTACTTCCAAAATTTCTGTTTATCCAGTACCTTACCTGTGTATCACCTGTATAGGACTTGCATTATCATCATCATCATGAGTTGTTAGTCTGTTGCAAGATTAAGGCCTTTCCATGGACTTGGGACTTGTATATTATAAAGTTATAGACTGCGCACATATTGTTTGTGTTATTGATGCTTTTCACTTTAAATTCACATTATTTGCCTGTTTGTAAGATACTATGAATTATTGTGAATCCTTTCTTTGTGTAGTAGAATTAATTTGCATAAATAGTTATAGAAATTAGAGGGACAATATGCCAGGAGAACGCTTAGTAAATAACTTGACATATACCAGTGAGTCTGACTCCTGAGGAAAGTTCATCATGTAAAGTCACTGTCATTTCACAACTAAGAGAAATGAGGAAAGATGGCTAAAGGTGAAGAGTGTTATGCATTTCCAATACTGTGTTATGAGGTGAACTTACCTACATATTATGTGGAAATTGGGAAGCTATTCATATGGATCTGTATCTTCTGTGTGAGTAAACTTAATTTTGGTTTTCTTAGTTCAAACTGTAATACATTAGCCTACTATAGTAATATAACCCTATGTAATTGACCCCATATGTGGCACAGCTTGAAAGAACTCATCATGACCAATGTTTAAACCACAAGGAGTCCTTAATGGGGTAGTATACTTTTAGTACATTGGAGGTCCTGGATTCTTCCCATCTATGCCAGGAAACAGGACCTGATTAACAAAAATAGTGGTGGCCTGTTGCTTGGAATGGTTTGGAGAAATCGGTTGCTCCAGATCAACCAACTCGATACAATCCCCTTAATAAGAAGAGAGGGGGGCATTTACTTTTAGCTATTTTACTGTACAAGTGTTTCATTTGTCGTGAACATATGGCAACCCCATTTTTGCTTATTCACAACTTGAATCTGTGTTACAGGGTCATGAATCTAAAGCATTCCTATTCATATTACACGCTTGCTCAGACACCTGTGTAATTACACCATTAACTATTTCTGACATGTTTGGATAACCCACATACAAGGCAGAAAAATAAATATATTGTACCTTATAGTACAGTATTCAATTTTATGCATGTGAATTTGGCATATATCTTCTGCAAAAAAATGTATGTCAGTTTATGATTTACTTTTATTTTATAACTAGGAATGTAATGAGGTAGGACTTAAAAACTAAGCATATTATAAGGCCTTATTGCATTGGGGGATAATATATTGTTTTTAGGTTATCAATTTACAAAGATAAGGTATGGAGATTTCTCTGGGGGCTGGATCATTATCTAGAGATATCATCAGGATATATATTTTGGGGTGGAGTAGCCCAATTACAAACAGGGACAGTCTGTATAAAGCTATGAGGTGTGTTGGTCTTTCAATGAATGTATACTACAATGTGTTAACCCACCTAACATCACAAACAATTAATATTTACTACAATGTGTTTGCCTACCTTTCACCACAAACTTCTCATTTCAGACATACGGGCAGCTGGAGTTCCTGAGTATGAATGGGAGCGATGACATGGGTCGGGGGCCAGACTACCTCTTGGCCAACACCACAGTACCCCCCTCTCCTTCAGATGTGGCCTTCTCCAACCTTTACCCGGCTGTCATAGAATGTTTTGCCATCATACTGTGCGGGTAAGTCTGTTATTTGGAAAACATAAGAATATTTTACTGATTAAAGAGAATTTTGTATAAAGAATAGTCCTGTGAGTTGAAGAATTTACTGGATTGCTAATCTTTTATGGGTCAGTCTGTCATTTGGAAGTCATGGGAATGCTGGTCCTGTAGTAGAAAATTTTCCAGAAGGAACAGGCCGCTGAGGTGAAGCATATACTGGGTTGCTGATGTTTTGCTGTGCCGGGTTAGGTAGTGGACACCAACTGAGACATAGATGGGTTTCCAGGAGGTTCTTCTGTTGTGACCACTCCATTGAGAATAAAATATGATACCTGTCGTATGTTATTGATGGATGAAAAAACTACAGAACTGTATACCATAAACACCATCTTAGGTCCTTCGGATATATATTTTGTTATCGCTACTTCACCAAGTCTATTGAAGAAGCAGTTGCAAAATGATGTCAGTAAGGGCATGTCAGATGTGAACCTTGCAAGCTCTGAAGAACGACAGCTAATAATTCTGAATGTTATTTCTTTTGCAGGTATGTGGCGGGGCGATGCAACCTCATCTCGCAGACAGAATCAATGGGCCTCAACACTTTTGTAGGCACCTTCTCCCTCCCTGCACTCATCTTCATGTCCATGGCCAAGCTTAACTTCAGGTTAGTATATGTGTGTTTGTGTGTGTAAGGGAGAGAAAGAGAGAAAGGGAAGGAAGAGAGAGTTTTGTGTACAAGAAGGGGTGGAGAGACATAGGAATTATAGTTTGAATACTGTACTGTGTATATATATAAATATTTTTTTTTTTTGAGAAGGGAAAGATAGAAGATTTCTCTTCAGGAGGGAGATGTTGTGAGAAGGAGAGTAATTTCCTTGAATAGCTGGAAAAGGAAGGAAGGAAGGATTGTTTAGAGCTGTGTTGTAAGAGTATATTAATCAGTTGAGAAGGAAAGAGGCAAATTAATGCGTTTTTCTCCCTCGTGTTCAGCTCGGTCAACTGGCTGTTCCTGGCTTCCATTTGTGTGTCAAAGGCGGTGGTGTTCCTGCTGGTTGCTGTGGTGACGCTGCTGGTGTACCGGCCTGTAGATTTGGGTCGCGCCGGCCTGTATGCCATCTTCTGCACCCAGAGCAATGACTTCGCCCTGGGCTATCCCATCAGTAAGTTATTCTCCATTGTGCTTAGCTTTTAGAAGTTTTAGCTTGCTACCATACTCAATATCTTACTTCACGTTTAGCAGTTTTTGTTTGCTGCTGTACTCCATATCTTGCTTCAATTTCATTATTTATTTTGAACTCACACCAGGCCCTTTAGCCTCGGAAAGTAGGTAGCATGATAATTGGGTCTTTTTTCAGTTGCTCTGGTGGGCTATCTCTGACATGTATAAAGGGTAGAAAAAAAATATAATCATTATTGTAATCAACATCAGTTAATATTGGTAATGAATCATGGATAGCTGATGGGGTTTGTCTGTTGGGTTTTTATATGATTTTTACAGTACTTAAATGTATCTTTGTGTGTTTGTTTGCGACAGTTGCGGCATTGTATGGAAAAACCCACCCAGAGTTTGCCTCGTACCTCTACCTGGTGGCTCCCATCTCGCTGGTCTTCCTCAACCCCATCGGCTTCGTCTTAATGGAGGTGGGTCTTCGGTGTACATGACCTTAAAGGGAAATTCATATCTAGTTCTTCAGTTTACTATAATCTCTTGTTTTCCACTGGAGTTATGGATGTGTATTGCGCTGTTTGTAATGAGCCTGTGTTCCGTATGCCCTCTTTGTACATTACACACCCATAGACACATGGGTGTCTATGGATAATGAGGGTTTACTGTACACGGATTCATGACCCTCTATACACACCCATAACAACAGTGGAAAATGAGGGATTACTGTACAATGAATGTTTTTGAAGGTAGTGCAACCACAATATTCTTATGTTCTCAAACTCATTTTTCGTACAAGTGAGAAAATGGGAAATGACTTGCCTTAATGTTACTTTATGGCTCATTAACCAACCAACCAGACAACCCACCCACCCACCAACCAATCAATCAATCAATCAACTCCTCCTCCCACACAGATCGGTAAACGTCGCAAGCAGGCCCAGGATTCGGACTCCTCTGGGTCCGTGGGGGGTTCGGGTGGCGACACCGGGTGTCGTCTGGCCGCTCATATTGCCCGAGATGTCCTCCTTAACCCCATCGTCCTCATGACCACGCTGGGGGTTGTCGGCAACTTCATCTTCGACCACCAGCTGCCAGAAATTCTCCAGGGCATACTCAAGGTTGGTCTGAAATAATTTTGATAAGACAAGTGAATAGGCTTGTTTCTTGTTGATTAGTGCTATTTCCCTGTTCCTCATCAAATCAAAAGCCATCAAATTCTTCAATAATTAGGCCAGTTTCCTGCTGATTAGCTATATTTCCCACTTCCCCATAGAGCCAGAAGCCATTCAATTCCACAAATAGTTAAATAGGCCAGTTTACTGCTGATTAGTCTTTATATTTTGTTCCCCCATTACATCACTATTTGGTTCATTAAATTCCACAATAAATAGAGCTGTTTTACTCTGGTTAGTTTAATTTCCTGCTTCTCCATCAAGTCACAATCTAATCCATTAAATTCTGCAATAAATAGATCATTTTCACACTGGTTAGTTTTTTATATCCCTCTCCTCCATCACGTCACAATTTGGTTCACTACAGGTGTTGGGTCAAGCCTTCTCAGCGACGGCCCTCTTCCTGCTGGGTCTGAGGATGGTGGGGAAGGTACAGACACTCAGGGGATCCGGCCTTGTTGTACCCGGTATACTCATCGCCACCAAAACGTGAGTACAATTGTGTCCACGAGATTGTATGTGTATATAAGATGCTCATTTCTATAATCCACCCAAGCCCATATTCTCAACTTTTTCCTTTGAACTACTTGGGAAAATGTTAGTTAATATTGTCATCTGGTGTGGTGAGAGCTGATTCATATCGAGTACAAGTTTGGTTACAGCGGTAGTTGAGATATACCGTAGTTTGGTTTTGCTTTCATGAATGTTAATAGATGGCTGAATGTCTCCCTCCTTGCAGCCTTATCCTACCGTTGGTTACACGTGAGGTAGTGAGTCTGCTGCAGCCTGGAGCAGACGCCAACCAGACAGCGGACTATAGCAACTATGGCTTCCTGTATGGCACCTTCCCCACTGCACCAGGAGTCTTCGTCTTTGCTTCACACTACAATGTTGCTGTTGATCTAGTAAGGGAAAGAATTTATTGGTACTGATTTCTGTTTTCTTGCATATCAAGGCACACAATGTACTGTACTGGTTATTATTTTGTATGTTTAAGTGTAGAAACAAAATTATTTAACATTAAGTTTAATGTGAATAACCTCATACAGTATAAGTTTTAAGAACATTTCCGATTGTGCCTGCCTGATTGAGAATAGGTCATATTTATCAACAGCACCATAGTAAACAACAACATTCTTCCCTCAGATGGCAAGTGCAATGGTGGCATGTACCTTCCTCTCTGCACCTCTCATGTTTGTATCGGCCAAGATGGTGACGCTGGTGAAGATCAACCCACTTGACTATATGAAGGAATTGGAGGTGATTCTCTTCAACGTCAGCATCATTGGACTTATCTGCACTGTGAGTCATCATAGCTACTTAAGTGGGGATGTTTGAGGGCTACTGATGCCTCTGAGTAATGCTGCAAAACTGATCCTTTACTAGATTATTGAAGTAGTGAGATTCCCGTCATAGTTTGCAGAAATCGGTCGTTCACCACTTCACTCAAAGCAAATGACTGCCTGAAGTCTACCAGTTGTTGGTTTAGTATTGCCATAAAATTGGAATGTGAATGTTCAAACCACTCATGGCTAATTATTTTAAATACTGTATACACTTGAATTGCAGTCATCTTTGTTATCACATGCATTTGATTGAAGCTTAATGGTGAGTGCATGTGAATCACTTTTCACTCTATTTGGCTCCTGTAACCCTTGGACATGAGGGGGTTTTCCTGTAGCACTTTATATTGTCTGGCATTAGCCCAAAGCATAAAATAAGACTTAACCTATTGTTCATGGATTAATTGCAGTAGTTTTAAAATTGCAACTACCACACTGTTTATAATGTTTATCTCTCACCTCTTGTACAGATTTGGGTGATTGTAGTGTTTGTGTTGAGCCGCAAGTGGAAGAAGGTCCCCCATTTCTTCACAATGTGTCTGGCCATCTCTCAGTGTGTTGCCTGCATTGGTGAGTATCAGGATCCAGTATTCATAAGCATATTTGCATCATTAGTGGTCTTATTTATTAAAATCATGAAGTAGGGTAGGAAATTAGAATAAAGTTACTGCTCGGTATAGCTCATGAATCAAAGGGAATTTTCGGCAACCATAAAAGATGCAAAAGGAATTATAAAATTGTTGCCAAAGTGGAAACAATTGATGGCTCAAAATTTTGCCTTGAAACAAATTCTCAAATATTGTATGTTGATTGTGACACAGTTTAAAGAAGTCAGTAGCTTTCATTTCACCAATATTTTCACAAACCCATTCAGTGATGCAATTACTACAACTGAAACCACTTCTCCCAATACAGGAGCGTTGTTATGGTCGGTGGTGGAGTGCAATCACACGTGGAAGCTGTACCTGCAGTTTGTTTTGTTGTCGTGGGGAGTGTTCTCGTCGCGGTTGTGGACGGCGCTGCTGGCCATCACGCTCTTCCTCCTGCGTTGGCGGTCCCTTTGCTTTGTGCTCAGACTCAGACCGTTCCTTGCTGTCATTGGTTGGGGGTAAGTTTCTCTCACTCGCTATTTCTCACTGAATTTATTTGTGTTTTTTTTTAACTTTCTACCCCATACATGGTTCAGTTTTAGTCCCTAATGACTGTCATGACCCTTGTATGGTGCTTGCTACTTTATGAGGTTGATGAAGGATCTAGAATGAGAGGAAGATTGTTAGTCATATTATGTCAACTGTTCCTGCTTCACTTTCAACCCATATGTAATTTTGTTGACTTCCTATTTCCCTCTTGACTGAATCCTGGTAATAGTGCTAATTTACAGTTATCGGTTGTGGATATTAATTGTTAGATAAATAAAAGTCAGATGTAACAGAGCATTACATCTTCCTACAGACTACCGGCAACACTCGTGGTGGTGTTGATACTGATGGTGCAGCAGGAGACTGAAGTAGGCAGCAAACATGACCCCAACTTCCAGTACGGTGCTTCTCAGGCCATCATGGCACTCCTCCTCCTCTGGTTCAGTCTCTTCAGTGAGTTTGCTGTATATATTTATCTGTTGCGTGACACTTCAATATTTAATGGTGTGGTCACTTAGTCATATGTGTTGTGTATCCCTCTAACACTATGGGCCACTGGGTTCATGGCTATGTGAAGTGGAGTTGCAACATACTAACAATGTTAAAATGAACTGGTGATAAAACTACTACGGCTAATACTTATTGTGTCTTATGTAATGTTAGATATTGGGGTTAGGCTTTCATGCAAGTTTGTGACTGGGCCAAGTTACCATGAAGATTTTATTGATTTTTCTTCTACCCACAGCCACAATGGTGTGCCTGATTCTGCACCAGCGTTACGAGCGTCGTTATGCACAATATGAATCCCTTCTTAACATGGATGATCCTGATGAGCCACGATCCTCTGCTGGCTCCTCCCCCAACCACTCTCCCCGTTCTTCACATCGTTCTTCTACCATCACACCCCCACCTCTTGGTCAGTGCCTTTCTTTACTTCTCATGGTTATTATTTATTTTTAAAATCAATGTCTGTTTCTATTTTATAACATTACTTTCCCTCATGGAATGAACTTTGACCTCACTATAATATTATATATAATGTAATATTAGGGTTCTGAAGAAAGCAACTTGGAGTGGGTTTGGGTTTTAGCTCTGTCAGTGGTATAGTTTTATTACACATAGTATTTTCTCTTGATTGTTACAGCTAGCACAAGTTGTGGGTCACTCACGGCTGCACTGAATGGCAATGTGTGGCACGAAGGTGACTCAATAAATGATGAAGCCTCCGATAGTGACAGGTGAGCCTTCATACATTCATATATTTACAACCTTAATTTTGTTGAAGTATGATAATAGTAAATCCAGAGAGCATTTATCCTCATCTCCATTACCTCATCCTTGTCTCACTCCTACAGAGATTGGAAACCAGTTACTGAGTTCTCCATCTATTCTCATATTACCCACAGTACAATTATAAAAGCTCTTTAATGCATTTAACAGCCTTCCTATACCATACATTCATTTACTGCACTTCCCATAAACCATCTCTATCCTCTCTATCATAATCTTTCTCCGTAGACTGACTTTTTTGCAAATACCTGATCCACACATCCCAGTTCACCACTCACTAACTCCTTATATATGTATTATATATTTATAGGACTTATTTAGATCATCCTTTCATTCCTTTAGTAATCAGTCAGTTCAATCAGTATCTCTCTCCTGTGACAGTCTATTTAGCCCACACGATGAGATGGGCAGCATCATGGGAGGAAGTGGAGGATACCGAGGACGTGAGGATGGGGGTGAGAGTGGTGGGAGTGGCAATGGGTCACCCCGCCACCGTGCCACCACCCAGCTGACCGAACCACAGGAGACTAGGATAGTGAGGGACCGAGATGATGAGTTCCAGATGATGAGACATGTCGTACTCCTCCTCTTCCTGTGTGGATCTATGATTGTGGTATGTTATCTTTTTCACTATTTACGATATTTGTGATTATGAAGTAGTGTGCTGTTACATGCAATATCAATTTGAAGTATGGTATAATATTTATCACCAAGTAGCAGTGTGTAAGATAGAATACAATAACACAGCCATACTAAATCACCAGGGATTCGCGCTGTGCATGTGGACGCTGGTGACGGAGGGAGTCAACGGAGTGTACATTGAGCTGGTCTTCCTGGATATTGTGCTCAACTTTGGCCAGGGATTCTTCACGGCCGCCATCTTCGGACTGGACACTCGCCTAATTGTGGTTCCTCTCCTCAAGTGGTGAGTGGGACCGTGGAGATTTAGGGTGTCAGGCAAGAATGGTGTTGACAATGGTGTGGTACCAGTATGATGACTCTAGGAACGCACTACAGAGCCATTGTAGCGGTACCACGCCATCGATAACACCATCGATATTCTTGCCCATGACCCTTAATGCTATAGTAGACCCTTAACATAACAATAAGCTACGCTGGTATCTGTACATATTTTTATCTTCATTAATTTAGATGTACTGTAAATGTTTTTCATATATTGTCTCGATAAAAAGTGCCCAGTGTATATTGCTAGCTATTACATTTCTAAACCCATTCTCATACTGTATATAAGACCTAAAGCTTTGAAAAAAGAGTGGAGATAATAGATATAGTTTATGGTCTGATAGTAACTGACTTTGGACCAATGGGGTGTCGAAAATACCCAAGTATTTGCCTAACGAGTATGGTGTTATGACAGGTGGCGTCGGGTGAGGTACGGAGCAGCGATGGTACAGGTGCCAGTTTGGGAAGACCTGGACCCAGTAACCAGACAGACCTGTGAACAGTTCACCAACTACCACATGGACAAGTGTGTAAAGGATATTGTCAGGGACCGCAGGTGAGAGAGATGATTTGTTTGGTTCACCTCACTTCACTGCCCTCACTTTCAATTTGATTTTTCTAACTTATGCCAAAGTAATTTTTCATTGCCATATTTTAGCATTATTATTCATGTATTATTCTTGCAGTCTCTGTACGTAACTTTTGTACAGTATTTGATATGAAGTGAGTGTGTATCTGTGTTAGTTTTACCTTTCTTACCAAATTACTGTGATGGTAAGAATTGAATAACACATTGTTCATATCACTATTCAAGACCCTCACTATTCTTGGCACCAACACAACATTGCAATGGTAGACGTAAGAAATGTTCATCTCCTCGCCATTCCTATTGTAATAAAAGACTGTGGTTGGTGACAGGTGGCGACTGAAGAACCTGTCTGGGGTATTTGGTGGGAAGGAGCTGGTGGAGTGGCTGCTGGTGGTGGGACTGGCCAGGGATCGGACCGAGGCAGTGAAGTACGGCCGCCGCCTCCTGCAGGGCGGTGTTATTAGGCACACACAGGGTCTCCATCACTTCCACGACCAGCCCCTCTTCTACACCTTCAGGTCACTCGAGGCTAAGCCAAATTGATACTGTCCTTAATGTACTCTTTTCAATTATGAGCCTTTTATCCGTGATATGAATCGTAGGGCATTGGTTCAAGCAGATTTTCTCGGATGTAAAACGTTTGTTGATGTTTTAACTGAAACAGTTTTAGCCTGGTAAATTTTATATATAATTTCCTTTGCCAAAAATGTAACCCTCAGTTAGTAAGAAATATCCAGGAATACATACCTGAGTTGACTAGAGATACCAGCCACACCAACATTGTCTTTGCTATCGGCACACCAGAAGAAATTTTTTGTTCATCCGGTGTGAGTGCATCCAATGATTGGGGTTGTGTTTACTTGACTTAGGCCTGTGGGTATGCTTCCTTTACCTTGTATCATCTAAGTTGACTAGCTTCCCCCACCGAATATATACTGAAGATAGTCACAAGTGAGCACTGCGAGTTGCATATGGTATGTTCAGTTGTCATGACTTATCGTTATGTGGGATGAAGTATAATCTCTTTACTTATCTTCGAGAGGCATACAGTAAAGGTAATACAGTATAAGAAATTGCCTCCTTAAGGTTGTGTGTACAATAGTTGGCATTATTTAAAATTTACAACCACAGACTGAATTATGTCAAGGATCATCTGCAAATCTCTGAAGTTGAGCAAATTTCCAGGCATACCACTGGAGACTTGCCACAGTGAAAGGGTTCCGTGGTAGGCAAAATGTTGCCAGCACAGTGAACACAACAATAACAATAACAACACAGCCCAAATGGATGGGTACATTGCTTGGATTTTAACTCATGTTAAGCTGAGCTATGTAGAATACTTAGGAGCTTTGGTAACATTGCTATCACGTTAGCTTTAAAGAGGACCAGATACTTTATCAAAGATCCACATGATTCCTACTGTTGCTACTTATTACAGTATTATTATTGTAATTTCTTGCCAGTATGACTTCACAAGTGAAAATGTTCATGGAGTCAAAGAAGCATCTCCACTGAGAGAAATATGTGATATTTGCATAAATAATGCCAAAATAAGTCTTCTGATATGAAAGTAAGTTATTTGAAAAAGGCATTGGAATAAAGTTGCATGTCTTAAGTTTATTTTAACAAATTAGTACTGTGAAGAGATGAGTATATCATATCCCATGACATACTACCGGTGATTTGTAGAGTTACTGTACTTCAAAATGAATCTGTTAGAAAGGGCCCATTGATTGTGCAAAAAGGAAAACCACTTCTGTTATCTCAGAGAAGTACTGAGGCATATTTTGCCTGGCTTGTCTCATTATTTTAAGTAAATTGTGCACACATTCTTGTTGTCACAACTGTACACCATAGTACTCTGAATGACAACTTGCAGTAGTAACATGGTAATGGTACTACTTATATTTTTGTAAATTATTTCAAGAATATGTTGTTCTGATATATTTTAAGAGAGTTGTAGAATGTGCCTTTGGTGCTAGTATCTAGGGTTGTGTCAAATTTTAAGAGATACCCAAGAGTAGCTTATTAGGATGTGATAGAATCAATATTAAGCACAACAATGATCTGTTATATAGAAAATAAGGAAGGTTATTATAGGGAGGATTACCATATCTTGTGAAAGAAGTGAATGTGATAATATTTGTGTTGTTAGGTTGATTGACACTTGGATTCCTCAATTGGTAGTTGAGGCTTAGTTAGCTGTGACATGACTAGTCTTATTAGTCTTAGGTTGAAGTCACATGTTTAGATAAGATTTTATTATTTGTTTTTAATGCATATAATACATGAAAAATTTGTTTGAAGAATTATCCAGCATCATCTAAAATAAAACACTTCAAGATACACCCCAGGCATGTCCTCAGACTGAGTTTTGAGCGAGTACTTGGATGTTGCTGTTACTGGCTGTATGGACATTATTCACTGATCTGAGTTAATTCCTTGGAAATACTATGGGCATTTATATCTGTTCTCGCATTCACTTTCTCTCGTGAATACTGTACAACATTTTATTCATTTTTCATTGTAACTTGGAGTCTTCCAATACTGTGTTTTCCTGATTAACTGCAAAATGTGAATAATGTCAGCAGTTGATGTAATAATTAAGAAAGTTGATTTCTCCATCTATCTGGTTATGGAGCTTGTGTTGTAGTCAAGAGAGTTGGAAGATACTGATTCATCCACATTGAACCTAGAAACACGGTGTCTCAATACACCTTAAACCGTCATTATTAGTTTCCTGGCATTGTTTGGAGGATTCAGTAACTTCAGATTTGCCCAAAGTATCCATCTTCATTACCTTGATAGCCAAACTTTTATTTATTTATTTATATATTTTTTACTTTGCATGACCTACCATTACTGCTGAGAGATAAGAATTGTCTGTAAATTTGAAGATGCTGTAACACAACATTATCAGCAAAGTACTGTACCTATTTATGTGGAGTTTATTCCTTCTGATTTATTCTTTGTGGTAAGGAGTCATGCACACTTACAAGGTTCCCTCTTCAGTCTTCCATTTTGTCAGGTTTCCGTGTTCTTTCTTCAGCTGCTTCACCATTCCTTAGCAGTGTAATTAGTGCCATATGGATGTAGCTGCTTAAGGTTTCATTTGTTCTTCCCTTTTATCAATCGTGTGCTTTACTCGTTGATCCTCTTCCGTCTTCCTTTATCACTCTCAAGTACAGTACTGTATTCCTTTCTCTCTTATGTGTTCACTAACCGATGAAAATGTTCTCTAAGGGATTGCCTGTGTTATAATAAGAAAGTAATTCATATTTACAAGTAATGTCTTTATATGAAGCTTTCTTTATGTACAGTAATTGTATGAAATTAAGACTACTTTTATGCCCAGTGAGTCAACCAACTGGTCATACTGAATACAATACATAAGGCTGGACAATACAGTGCTCATAATTGAATAGCTGATGTCATTTTATCTTCTCTTGCATTGATAATTAATATCAGTCTGTTAGGATTCTAGTGGTCAACATATTGCCAATAATTACAGTACTGACCATTGTAGTTTTCAGCACAATTCAGATAATGGAGATGTGAAGCACAAAATGTATACTACCACATACAGTTGGATGTTCGTTGTATTTTCATTAATGCTGTTGCAAGTGCCAGTAATAATTTTATATTAGGTATTGGTAAAAATGTTTGCAGAATGATTAGCAAAGTGGGATAAGGGATGATAAACAGCACCAAATTTGATTTTATGCATCATATCACTCAGTCGTCCATGTATTATCCTCGTATTAACACCAGTCTCCCACTTAGCTTCTCATAGGTATTGTGGGATAAGATATTGTTGGAAACTTTAAGACTACTGATTCTTTTGAAATTATATATACAGTACAGTAATGGAATAGACCATCTATACAGAGGTACTGTAGGCTTTTTTTTTTTCTATAGTTTTGAGGAATCTGACAGCTCCTACTTTCTGACAATATTCTGACCCATTTTGATAAGAGTTATAATCCTGCCAGGTCATGCAGTGTGGTGTAACTTTCAGAGAATCCTACTCTAAGGTCCTTGGTTCATGCCCAGGTTAAGTTACCGTATACAGTATTTATCTAGAGTTATTGATTCTTGTTTGAACAGTGAATAGCTTAATGATTTATTTTTATTGTTTTATGCACATGCGGTAAGACCATTGTCTTTCGTAACCAGCTAAGTTTATGAATTGCAGGCATTTCATAAATTTAGCATAATATAAAGTTGCTTCATATTCCACGATTATCACCACAACCATCACTACAGCCAGTTTTAGTTCCCCTTCTCCCTTTGATTTTGTCCTTTAGAGTGTGTGTTTGTGTTTGTGTGTGTGTGCGTGCGTGAATGCGTACGTAACCTTGCTCCCTTTCCCTCACCTTGTTCAGTACAACAGTTTGTAAACAGTTCTTGTGATACTGTAGTGTGAGCAAGCGTGTTTTGAATTTTTTCATAAGTGTGCATATTTGCAAAAGAGCAAAAGTTATACCTGACAATTAACATTCAAAAGATAAAATTTATATTTATCTCTTCAGTTTTTATTAATATATTTTACTAAAAAGGCTGCAGTGTTGTGCATACAAACATTTTATAAACATTCCTCATACATTACTGTGAGGTTGCATGTCATATTTAGCTAACATATATTTTAATGCATCATTCTTCCATATACATTTCCTCAGTATGCAGTCCAAGATCATTGTGCTTGTAGGTATATTTGTATGTATGTTATATAAGATAGTGTTATGTATAATAATATTTGAGTACAGAACAAAGAATTGTATTTTATGAAAAATTTAGTATAATACAATAAATCATTTGTGCTATTTTGAGCTTACAATTCTAGTCAAATGTGTGTATGATGTAAATTTGTGTGTGTGTGTAACAGCCATTTTTATGAATATTTAGGAATGCACTACTGAAGCAGATCTTTATCATGTGTGTACTGTACATGAAATGTGATATTCACAATCTCGTGAATGTAGGATGGTTGGGAAAAACCCACATAACTTTCAAAACAGTTGTAATGGTAAAAGCATCTACAATGATTTATTATTATTAAACAAGACCAGAGACACAAAGCTGGGAGATGGGATGGACCATATTCAGATACAATACAATTATTTTGAAGTTATGTGGGGTTTTCCCAAACTGTACAGTCATATTCCTATGGTCATAAATTATTGATAATCGGACTTTTTAAAAAATGGCTGAGTGGAGTATTCTATGTTGAGTGTATTATTGGTATGGGTCACAACACCAGTATCAGTAGTCACAGGACCAAACCCAAGAAATATCATGGGCTAAGCAACTAAAGCTATGAAGGAAATTCATCTTATGCAAATCTGTATCATGTTTCCTTTAGCCAAGTCCCTCCTCTAGTGACGTATCAACTTTGGAGCAGAATAAAAATATTCTGTGTGATTCCTGATTCTGGTTTGTGGCTGTTCCTATCCTAGTGGGAAATGTGCAAGAGAAAAATATATATTTATGAACATTCTATGTATTATTTTTACTGACATACCTCATTATTATGTTTGACCTGTTGACAGACCAATGTTATTCTTACCCATTAGAAAAATACCCAGTTCAGGACATAAACTTGCAATAACATACCTCTCTCAATTGCATGGCTATCTTGAGTAAGTCTACCCCTCAGATAAAAGTATTTGTCTGTTAATGATTATAATTATGAATCATTAAAGATGGTTTTCTATACAGTACAAATCTTGTCCATGGGAATACAATACCATCATAACATTTCAGCCCATTAAGAAGTAATATTTATTGCTATCCGTATAAGCTATGTGAAGTTTGGCATACAGAAATGGTAAAGAAATACAACTTCGTAGACCGTCCAGCCCACATAGCCCGACTGAGATTAGACAGTGTTGCCTTTTTTACGAATATTCTCACAATGGCAAGTAAAACCTGGGATGTTGTGAATGTGAGGCAAAAACATTACCACTGCACAAAACTTGTGCTTCTGGCATCACAGAAAGACAGGCATTGAATGAACTGTAGAGCAAGTAAGTGAATTGCCACAATTATTGTTGAAATTCCTCAAGCTGTCTGGCCGAGCAGCCCCGAGCTCCTGAGGAAGGTCATGGCCTGAACCGGGCTTTCCCACAGTGCCCTCAGAGAGTGTATGTTGTGTTGTTGGTGAGTGTGGTTGTGTACATTGCAGTCTTCCATAATGTGTTTAATAGAATGGGGTGTTGTGTTGCATCCCAGACAGGCATCCACAATGGATCCATCCAGCTGCTTCTGATATGTCAGAAGGGCCGGGTAGTGGCCACACCGCAGCCTGGCCAGGTGGACTCTGTCCTCACGGGAAAGGGAGGATTCAGATGGGTGGATGTCAGGAGGTCGTGCATGCAGCTGGGTGTTGTTTTTGAGTGTTTGGATGGACTGATGAGTGACTTGAGTATGGATGTGTTTCTGGAGACTGCTTTGGGGTGGGCATGGTGTGAGAGATTATAGTAATTGTGTATTGTCTTTAGGGCTCTGTTCTGTATGGTCTGAAGGGTGTTGAGATGAGTCTCAGTGAGGTTTGAGGCCCAGGCAGGGCTTGCATAACCCATCACTGATCAGATATATTGTTTGTACACTGTGGTTGTGGTTTCTTTGTTGTGTCCAAATGTTGTGCTGGCAAGTGATCTGAGGGCTTTAAGTCTTTGCATGCATTAATTTTTGATGGTTGTGATATGCGGTTTGAAATGTCATGGATGTATTGTATGTTATGCCAAGTATTTTGTGTGTGTGTGTGTGGTATAGGTGTGTTGTTTATGGTGAGGTGAGGTGTGTAGCGGTTTTCTGCGTTCCAGTTGGTGAGAAGGGTGACAGTTGACTTGGTGGGTGCTATTTTAAGTCTGTTTGTGGTGAACCAGGCATTAAGTGTGTTGAGGTAGGGTTGGAGAATGAGAGTGGCTGTATCTGCATTTCGGTGTGTACATGTGAGTGTTATGTCGTCTACGTATGAGGCTATCTGTATTTATGGTGCCTAGGGTGTTGGTAGGTCGTGCATGTATAAATTGAAAAAGGTGGATGAGAGTACAGAACCTTGGGGGACACCATTGGTGAAACTTTTGATGTTAGATGACTGACCAGCAAATGTAACATGGGCTACTCTTCCTCCCAGGAAGCTGGCCAGCCATCTTTTTGTATTATTGTGCATGTCTGTTTTGTATATTTTGTTTGTGAGGTTGTGGTGGGGGATGACATCAAATGCTTTACAAATGTCCAGTGTAACTAGGAGTGTTCTATGTGGGGGTCTATCTGAGTTGATGCCATCATAAATTCTTTGTGTGAGGTCTGTAAGAAGAGTGTTTGTTGAGTGTAGTGGTCTGAAACCATGTTGTGAAGATGCAAGGGGAATGTGTGGTGTGATTAGTCTAATGATGAGGCGCTCAGTAATTGTTAGAGGGGTCAATGTTGAGGGTAAGGTAGCATGACAGTCTCTATTGTCTAGGGTTCATATCCCAATAGGGGCAGCTGATGTGAGCCAACTCAGGTCTCCATTCACTCTTCTAGGAATGGTTGGTAATATGAGTACATACTGTAACAAGGGTAACACCTGGGGAAAGTAATCTCAGGTACAGTCACGAGCACTAATAAGTATCGAGAGTGCTTTGAATATGTATAGAGACAGTCAATAAATGCACAATAAGATCTTGATTGGAACTACTGTACTTCGTTGGTGAATTGGACCGTTCACAGTTTCAACCAAAGCTGTATACTTATTAGTGCTCGTGGCTGTACAGTACCTGGATATGACATTGGTTTATTGGCCTGTGTAATGGAGATAAGTAATTACGTAGCTAAGCAAAGCATTAGTGTACAACATGCCCCCCCCCCCGCCCCCACCACTCATACCTAATATACTCATACCTAATAGCAATATGAAAAAAAATAAAACTGATAAATAAGGAAGGGAATTTAAAGTGGTAGAATAATACAAGGTTATACAATGCTCCAGTTTTAAATTTGGCGGGTGTGATATGAGATGCGCAGCAGCAGGTGACCCTCGCGCTGCTCACCCTCTGGTCGAAGGTGTCACGTGACCTACCCCCCCAACACTGTCCCGGTCCCCGCACTAAATACCAAACTTACCAACACATAATATAACATCTACAGTAACGCACGGCTATATTACACCAAGGCATAATTTTTACCCATAGATAATGACTTATAATTGTGATAAATGGACTGAAATAGATGATAAATATGTCTAATGAAGGTGAAGTCAGAGCCAGGGTAACGCCTCTGGTCGAGTCCAGGGAACTGATGGCGTCTTTCCGATTGGGTGTGTGTCAAAATTTCTAAGCATTTTCATGACTTAGCCGCGGATATCCTGTTCAACACAAGTGAGTATCCATTGTATTTGTGTCTGCAGTAGTGCTAGACCCTCCTGGAACTATTATAATGCTAGTAGCTCTGAAAATAGGGGTGAAATATGAGAACTAATAGCGGTCATCTGGACTTGCATTGTTTACTTAATTTTTTTCGCCTATTTATTATTTATTCTACTACTAGTTATTATTTTTTTAGACCATCCTGGGACTATTATAATGTCAGCAGCTCTGAAAATAAGTGTGAAATACCAGAAATAATAATGGTTATATGGAATTATTTTGTTTACCTTCCCAGCTAGACAGAAACGGTTACGCCTATTTTTTTTATTTAATTCTCGGTGACAGGCGGTGTGAGATGTCCAAAATTAAATGCATTAGTGTTTTAAGGATTGTATTGTCTGGCAGTGTGTATATCACGAGGAATTAAAGGCCAAATTCCTCAATATTTGGGTTTGTTGGCATATGTGGTGATGGTGATGTTGTTGTATTGGGGCCTAAGCCAGCATTATAATTATGATGGTGTTGATGGTAGGTGTATTGGGGCCTAAGCCAGCATAATGTGATGGTGTTGATGGTGTATTGGGGCCTAAGCCAGCATAGTGTGATGGTGTTGATGGTGTATTGGGGCCTAAGCCAGCATAATGTGATGGTGTATTGGGGGATAAGCCAGCATCATGTGGTGTTGTTAGTAGGTGTATTGGGGCCTAAGCCAGCATAATGTGGTGATGGTCATGGTGTATTGGGGGCTAAGCCAGCATTATATGATGGTGTATTGGGGCCTAAGCCAGCATAATGTGGTGGTGGTGGCGATGGTAGGTGTATGGGGCTGAAGCCAGCATTTTATCACCATATTCACACCTCTAACACCACTTTATATCCTCTTATATGAATCATGGGGGGACTAGCTGCCCGTTGCAGTGACCTTTGAAGCACCTTGGGTAGTGGTTGGAGATAGATATTAGTTTCTGACACCCACAGTTTGAGAGCAACAATTGTGGGTGGTCAGGTTAGGCAAATTTAAATTTTGAAGGTATATTTCAACATTACTTATCTACATTTTGCTTCCTTTTATCCCAATTTGTTCTGTTTCACTTCACTCCAAGCTTAAGTTACACATTCAAGAGGCAGTGGTGAAACAAAAGGTTATCTTTTTCTTGTGATCCCCACCTCTAGGACATGTCAGCCAGTTATTATATTATTCCTATTTTGTACTTAGAATGAGGCTATTGTGGGTGCAGTTACCATACTCTCAGGGAGTTGGTTCTAGTTGTCAGTTACCCGTATGGCAAATCAATTACCTTTTAATGTTATTCTCCAAACGATTAGGTTTGGCTTATTTCAGGGAGTGGCTCCTGAGATTGTTGGTGTTTAAGTTGAAGAATTTAGTGAAGTAGACCTTATCAAAGCTGTGAAGCAATTTATACGTCTGAATCATATCCCCCCTCACTCGCCTGGCACTTTATGTCAGGAGACCACCAGTTCAAACCATTTCATATTTTTTATTAACAAAACATTTACTCATATGGTGTCCTTTTATAATTACTCGCCTTGTATAAGCTGTTTATGGATACTTAAGATAATGTGGTATAAAAAATTAATTAATGTTACAGAGTAATGGCGTCATCCTCCTGGGAAAGTTTCATTGCCTCGACAACAAATTCTGGTGCGGGTGTGTCGAGTCCGGCCACGTCTGCCGGCGGGGTGGTGCCGGCTGCCACCCTGGCTCCTCCACCTCAACCACAGGCACCCCAGCAGAGTTATTCCCCCACTGATCACCAGGCACCACCACCACCACCACCACAACACCCTCCACAACACCCTCCACAACACCCTCCACAACACCCTCCACACTACCCGTACCCACCTCAGCCACACCCCTCACAGCAGCAGTACCAAGGCATTAGGGTCTCCATACCACCTCAAGTACGTATTATCTTTCCACAGTAACAGCCAGCCTTATTTTATACACTGTACAGTACATTGGTCAATATATACCTTAATTTCACACCAATATAATTTTGTGTGTTACTCTTTAGTAATTGGTTAATCTACAGTAACCGGTATATTTTCTTCGTATGTATGCCAGTTAGTTATGCCTTCAATTTTTCGTTGATTGAAGACCATGAATACATGAATTAACTACTCTTGTAAGATTTAACATTCATAACCATAATCTGCTTTAGCTGTAAGAGTGTATGACATCTTATAATTGCAGGGTAGTGTGACCAGCAGTGGGCCAACCACCCCAACCCCTCACACCCCTACCACAGCAGGGCCCCCTGGGGCTGGAGGTGGGGGTGGGCCGGGAGGTACGGTGCCAGGTTCAGGGCCGGGTGGGACAGTGTTGAGTGGGGCTGGAGTCCATGAGACAGACCTTCCTCAGGATGTGTTGGCAGCAGGCTGGAGAAAGTTCTGGAGTAAGAGAGAACAGCGTATCTACTATTGGAACAGAGCCACTGGGGAGAGTCTCTGGGACATGCCCCTCACACACCACACACAGGTTGGTTATATCATATACACTGGTGTAAGCTAACTAAAGGATTATTATACTTACCATCACAGTGTTTCACAATGTCTGATATAATAGATACCAGTCATGTTTTTTCTGCATTTTATTTGAAGTGTTTAACACTTGGCATTAATATAGTTCAGGGATGTGCCTTTGCTCAGTGGCAGTATCGTAATCAATCAGGTAAGAGATGCGGTCATTGCGCAGTGGCTACCATCAGAAATTTGGGAAGTTTTAAAGCACCTCAGTGACCTACCCCGCCTCCACGTGGTAACCTCGGGTGACACCTCCCTGTTTTTAACTTTCTTTTATAGAGGCTGGAGGTGAAACTAAAGGGGGAGGCGGTGTGGGGGCACTGTAGGTTCCCCCACTAATATGTTTTAATTTCTTTTTGATAAATATTTTTAGTGACTAAATTATTTTTAAAATTGTTTAATGTGTAAAATTGTTTTAATCATTTGGTATTTTAAAGCTTGACAATTTTGATGGCCTGTGTTCTTTCGGGAATGAGCATTGCGTTGGCTTTGCCAGCCACCAGTGGCCCCCCAGTGGGGAGACGGACAGCTACGGCTTGTGACGGAGAGGGGTCTCCAGTCTGACCTGTGGGGGGCAGGAAAGGGAAAGAATGTTTGAGAGTGGTAGTGATAAATGTGAATGGAATGGTGAACGAGGTAAAAAGGAGAGAGATTGTGGAATGTGTTAGAAGAAGTAGGATAGATGTGAGTGGGGTGTCAGAAACACATATGAAAGGATGGGGGAGGGAAGAGTGCTTTGTGGGAAGGGATGGAAGGAGGCATAATGTGGGTAGGTATGGATGAAAAGTGCAAAGGGAGAAGAAGAGAAGGGTGTGCATTGTTGGTGTCAAGGACGGTGTGGAAGGGAGTGGATGGGCATGGACGGAAGGGTAGATTGGTATTGTGAAGTATGCATGGGCCTGCGCTTATACACCAGTAAATGCGTTGACCAAAGTGGAAAACATGAAAATGAAAGAGTTTTGGGATGAGTTGAATAACTGTCTGGGAAATTTTGAGAGAGGAAGGAGGATAGTGCTTGTGGGGGATATGAATGGGAAGGTAGGAAGTGAGAGAATAGGAAATGTAGTTGGCAAGTCAGGTGTGAATGGAGTAAATGAAAATGGTGAGTGCCTGGTGGATGTGTGTGCCGAGAGGGAGTTGTTCCTTGCCAACACCTGCTTCAAGCACAGACTGATTCACAGGTACACATGGAAGAGGAGAGATGAAAGGGGAGATCAGTTGAGTTTGATAGATTACATAGCTGTTGATGAAAGGATAAGGAAAAATGTGATGGATGCTAGAGTGGTGAGAGGAATGTTTCAGTGCTCTGACCACTGCAGTTATGGTGAGGATTAGGGTCAGAGCAAAATGGGAGTATGGTAGGAGGGATGAAGGGGGGAACAAGAGGGAGGTGGCAAGTGGAAGATTGAATGAAATTGAGTATAGAGAGGAATATAAGAGGTGGGTGAGTGAGGTGCTGGAGGATGCAAGGCTGGATATTGGGGAGGGAGTTGGATAGAATGATGTTTATGAAATGTTTAAGACAGTGTGGACAGCAGCAGAGGTAGTGGGATACAAGACACAGAAGAGGGGCAAGAAAAAGAGTGTATGGTGGTCAGAAGTGAAAGATGCAGTAGAGAAGAAAAGGAAGGATTATAGGAGAACTCTGCAGAGGAATGTGTCAGAGGAGGTGAAAGAGAGGTGGAAGAGAGAATACACTGTATGAAAGAGGCAAGTAAAGAGGATGGTGAGTGAGAGTAAAAGGAGAGTGGATGAGGAGTTTGGTAGGAAACTGAGTGAGAAGTTTAGAGAAAACAAGAAATTATTCTGGAAGGAGCTAAAAAGAGAAAGAGGAGAAGAAAAGTCTGGTAGCAAGAGAATGAAAAGAGAGGATAGAGTCACTGTGAGTGGAAGTAAGGAAGTGAAAGAAGTGTGGAAGAGGCATTATGATAATTTGATGAATGAGGGGATGGGAGGGGAAGTGGTGGTGACATGCATGGAGATGGAGGCATGTGGTAGACGACAGGGTGTACAGGGAGAACTAGGAAGGGGAGAGGTTAGGAGAGCAATAGGAAAGTTGAAGATGGGAAAGGCCCCGGGGGTGGATGGGATAACTGCTGAAATGTTAAAGTGTTGGGGGGGAGGTAGTGGTGGAGTGGATGTTGCTTATATGCACATTGGCTTGGAGGCAGAGAGAGGTGCCAGAGGATTGGAGGAGAGCCATAATTGTGCCTCTGCATAAGGGAAAGGGGAGTAAGGATGAATGTGGTAGCTATAGGGGAATAAGCCTTCTTAGTGTACCGGGGAAGGTGTATGGGAAGGTCCTTACTGAAAGACTTATTAAAGTAACAGGGAATAAAGTTAGTGAGTAGCAGGGAGGGTTCAGAAAGGGTAGAGGATGTGTGGACCAGATATTTGCATTAAAATCAACAGAGAAGAAATATTTTGGAAAGAGTATGAAGTTGTATGCTGCCTTCATGGACTTGGAGAAGGCATACAATAAGGTTGATAGGAGAGCTATGGCAGAAATGTTGAGGATATATGGATGGTTGTATGAGAGAAATGAAGGCCAAAATGGATGGCCTGGGGGCGAAGTTGACATTGAATGGAGTAAATTGGTCCTTGGTGGTAAGCTTATTTGCGGATGACACTGTGCTGATGGCTGACAGTGAAAGGGAGTTACAGAGGGTGGTGGATGAATCAGTTTGTAAACAAAGGAAACTGAAGGTGAATGTTGGTAAAAGTAAGGTGATGGTATTTGAGAGTGCAGAAACTGAAGTGATTGACTGCCTGCCACACCTTACAGAGTACCAGAGTGGGAGTACCAACTAGGACTAAATGTGAGATAACTCTGGGGGGTGAGAGGATGGAGGAAGTGAAGGAGTTTGAGTACCTGGGTACAATTCTGTGTAAACTTGGAAGTATGAAAGGAGAAATTAGGGAGAGAGCAGTGAGAGATATACAGGTCATAGGATCAATGGGGAGGATTATGAAGGGTAAAAGTGTGAGTATCAAGTGAAAAGGGGACTATGAAATAGTATAATCCTGCCAACACAGACATGTGCGTCAGAGACATGGACATGGAGCAGGTCTCATCAATCTAGAATAGGTGCTGTGGAAATGAGTTACTTGAGAGGAGCATGTTACTCTCGGGAGGCGGTGGCAAAGTGGATATAGCGACAAACTGTGAATGTCATGGACCCTGGTTCGAGTCCATGAGAAACGTCTGGGATTTTTCCGAGGTAATCCCATGGTTTTTGCTGTCCGTCAAGTATCCTGGCTACTCTGACATGTCAAGAAAATACCCCCTACATCGTCGTTAACTCATAACATAGAAAATGCATGACCATATTCCAAGATGCTGTGAGTGACGATGGTGCTACCCTCTTCGTGTAGTCATCTAGTGGGACAGAAGAGAAGCTACCAACACCATTAAGCTCCACTGTCTCATCTCGTGCGATACTCATTAATTTCGGGGCCTCAAGAGTCACGGGCTACTGACAGCCTACAGTCCAAGGTTGAGGTACCGTATAAAAAATATTTAAAAATGTGGACTTACCAGGTGGGATGGAGAAAGTAATGAGAGTTGTGGTATGAGTGAAAAGGAAATTGGTATTGAGCGTGGGGTGGTTGAGAGGGTGAAGCGTAATACATTGAGGTGGTTTGGACATGTGGAGAGAATGCAAGGCGAGGAGTTTTTAAAGAAGGTGTATGGAAGTGAAGCTGTGGCACCTGGTGTGAGAAGCAGACCTCCGGTTAGATGGCAGAACAGAGTGGAAGAGTGAGAGAAACGTGATGGGTAGAGGAGGGCTTGACCAAGTAAGGAGGGAGTGTTGGAACAGGGAAAGCTGGAGACACTTCTGCCGTGGCCACCCCCTTGGGGGAGTTTCTGGAAAGAACAAGGCATCGAAGCTATAGATAGATAGATAGGATATGCTTTGTAAGTAAAAGCTTTATCTCTCTTGATTTTTATCAAGCCTGTGAGTATAACCATTATGTCTCATAGCACGGAGTGGCGGCACAGCATCAGCATCATCAGCAGGGCCACCACTTTGACCCCATCAGTGATCCCCTGGGTATACAGAACCCCACCAATGGTAGTGGTACCGGTACTGCTAACACTACTCACAGGTACCACACCTTCATTACATTTTTTAACAATTTTCATGTTCCCACCTGTCTCACATTTGTGATAGTTGACGCTTGTTCATAGTGGTACACTGACAGCATGAGTTTTCTCAACCTCACAAGCATTATATACCATAAACTAAATGATGTAACACTATTTTATAAAGGGCTGAAAGGGGTGAATTGGTGGTAGTGAAAGAATAGTTGTTTATGTTGCTGCATGCATACACATGATGCACTTTAAATATGTGACGGTCTTTGCTTGTCTTTTTATCTTGGCTATGTTTTAAAAGGAGAGGTCATTCATATTATTTGCTTTATTCCAACACATAGAAATTATCAAGTGCCCTTTATTTTAGCAATATTGGATGTACAAACTCCATAGATAGTGATCTTCTCCAGTATATCGCTAATAAAGTTTGCTGTCGGGGATTTCAGAGAAATAACACCGTGCTTGGGATAGATTGCTATATGCTTCATTAATATTCTTATTTCTTCAACACATTCATACGTCAGTGCAATATAATTCATCTCCACAAAACTTATTATAAACTAGGGTACTGTTTTAGCTTATGCCTCTTGATTTCTGTATATGCATTCATTTATGACTAACAGTTTACCTTGCTAACAGTTTTGAGGGTGTATAACGGTGTTAGCTTGAATTAATAACAACCATACTTAGTCATTCTATGCCTAACATCTCACACTTTCTAACATTGGTGGTGGTGCATAAGGTGGTATGCAGGAGCTGGACACAGACACTAATGCCACACTCCTTCACTTTCCCTTCTTCACCAGATCTGACTGTCTTAGTGTGAATACCAAGGCTTCCTCCTCCTCCTCCTCTTCCTCCTCCTCTTCCTCCTCATCATCTCTCCCCACTGCGGAGAGTTTTCCTCCCCATACGAGAGGCAACAAGAGGTAGGCCTCCACCCTCATCAAACACTAAGGGCCAATTTCACAGTAGCTGTTATTTGTTTTAACTCTTCCCCGGCAGAGTCATCACGAAGTTCATGCACAAATCACTGTCTTTGAGTTCTTGAATATTAATTTCCTGACTGTAAAGTTGGTCCCTTATCCATTTGACAATTACTTCACTCATGTTCACAACTAATGATCTGTATTCTTTGATTTACACTTGCCTATTCAGAGAGTGGTTATATGACAGAATATTATATAAAGATGGAAGAAAGGTCTCTGTCACTCAACTGCTGCCTTTCATTAAGCATTATTGTGAAGGAATATAAAGTTACAACAGATGACATCAACTTCAGATTTGCAATTCCTTAGATGGCACTTTTGATGTGTTTCTTTTATTTTGCAACAATAACCAAAGGAATTGCCTGTGGAAAATTTTACTTCAGTGATAAAGATAGTCTGATTTTCATATTTCTTAAAGTGAGGGAGTGCAGAATGCATGAAAAATAATATACTGATGAAAGAAGTTTAGTGTTATGAGTCCCTGAATATTGACTGTCCTGTACCTTATGAGTGTTGCCATTTACTGTTGAAGAATCATAGGGCATAATATTCAGCATGAATGATTCCGCTTATAAATTTCCCTGTCAAATATATTAAAAGGCTATAACAGATTTTCACAACCAGAGGAAGAATTCAATGAGTTGATGAGATTGCCTCTAGGAACAGTGTATATATGACCAAAATGAATAGTTATTTTGTTTAGAGAAGCCCAGATATTTCAGATGGCTGTGCATCTATACTTTTAGGAACCATTGTACATTGCCCTGATTTATATGTACTGTACCGTATTAAAGTTACATGATATTTGTGTGTGTAGTGTGGGCAATGTGAGCACCACCAACAACAACAACACCAGCAGTAGTAGTGGAGTGGCACCACCACCACCACCACCACCACCAGCAGCAGCACCAGCAGCACCAGCACCACCAGCAGCAGGTGGTGGTGTTGTTGGTGGTGGGACTGGTGCTGCTGTTGTCCTAGGAAGCAGCACCCCCATCTCCCCTCCAGTGCCTCCTGTAGTGCCTGGAGTAAAGCGACGGGCTTCAGAGGAGGCGTCCGGGGCACCTGTCACCAAGAAATTTGTCCTGGCGTAAGTTTGTAGCATCATTTGTGGTGATTGGCTATTGTCACAAGTAGAAAAAAATCTGTCTAATGGGGATAACAAGTGTTAGGTTGAAGTTAATATGATTTAAAGATGAATTTAGTGAAGTTAGTGTTACATTGAGGAACATGCCATTGTTTTATTTTGAAAATCACTCATTTATTCTATAGGATTAATGATTGTAACTTGTTTCACTTTCATATTTTATTTTTCATTGCAATACTATTTAACCCTAAGTGTGCAATAGGACTGACATATACAATATTGTACTGTATTTAGAGGGCCGTGGGACCTGGAGATTCCCACCAATGTGATAATGTTCGAGCGTCCGCCCATAACCCTGCCACAGCCCTACCCCAGTGTTGAGGTTCTCAGGGGCCAGCTGGTTGGCAAGCTCCGCCTCGGATACCAGGAGATGTGCCAGGCTAGACAAGGTCAGCCACATGTCTTATCCATTTTATATACAGATATAAACTGCACCCCTCTCTGACCTGAATCACACCCAAAGCAGGTATCACACAAGCAGCAGGAACTATGCCACCATTTATCACATAGGGATACCACATGGTAATCTTTGTGTTTGGTTATACAATATTGTATTGATATATAATTTAAGAAATGTTTACTTGAGTATTTAGCCACAGAGGTGCCAATTCGGCACAAAACGAGCTAGATCTAGCGCATTTGCACATGATATAGCGTGAAAACTTTACAAAATTATGATAGCAACTACCTCGTTATAAAATGCAACATAGTGCAACATTGTTGCTGGACCAAGTAAGGAGGGAGTGTTGGAACAGGGAGAATTGGAGACACTTCTGCCGTGGCCACCCCCTTGGGGGGAGTTTCCAGAGGGAACGAGACATCAGAGCTATAGATTGATTGATAGATAGTGCAACATTTTTAACACTTTACCTATAATCTAATGCTATTTTTCTACCAGTTTAGTGCCTTTAGAGAAATTTTAGTTAGCAACTCTATGTAGCCAATGTCTTTTAAACTCATTGATATTAATTTGTGACTGACTGGTGGTGTTTCTTGTACTTGTCAGGGATTGATGCTCCACGAGACTCATTTAGCCGGTGGCTGATGGAGAGAAAGGTGGTGGACCACGGGTGGGACCCATTGCTGCCCAGCCAGTGTTTCCCCGAGGTCAGTCAGTCCATGTACCGGGAAATTATGAATGACATTCCCATCAAACTACAGCGACCAAAGTTCACCGGGGAGGCCAGGAAACAGCTCTCTAAGTATGCTGAGGCAGCCAAGAGGATGATCGAGACCAGGTCAGTCTCATGCTTTGTTGTTGTTGATGTAGTAGTTCCCCAGACTGTCTGGCCGAGCAGTCCCGAGTCTGGTTGACCAAAACCGTCCAGATGCTCGAACCCCCGAGCCAACAATCCTATCAACAGTAGCTTCCATTGTTGTGCTACCCAATCAGGCAATCTTGCCAATTAGCCAGAAGAAATGAGAAACAGTAAGAGAGACAGACAGAACAGTAGGGGAGGTGGCCGAGTGGTTAGTGTGCTGGACTCGTAATTTCTAGGTCGGGAGATCGATTCCTCTCAGGTGAGGGCCTGAGAATATTTACTCTTCCGATTTGAGTTTCAGGCACTAACTATAAGGCCTCCGAACGTCGTAAAACACCCTCTCTGGCACCATAACAGCTGCAGTATTTGGGAATTACCCTCACTTCCCTCCCTCTGTGGCTGGGTACCAGTTCGGAAGTAGTGATGTGTGTGTGTGAGTAGCAGTTGACCTGGGTCACGGTAACGGGCTTAATGAAGCCTATGTCCAGTGTCGGAACATATAAAAAAAATGTATATATAAAAAAAGGCCAGGGTGTGGTAGAGGATGCCAAATTCCTCATTTCTGGATAAAACCAGCCCTCACCAGTGGGAAAAGGTATTAGAGAGGTGGAACAGCAAGCACGAAGGAAATAGAAGGAATGGAGGGACAGTTGAAGAACTGAAAAGGATTGGCTGGGGCCGAAGGGACGCCAAAACCCTTAAAGTACTTCCTACATCACTGCAGGCAAGACTTCCCTTATGGGGTCTTGTGTCTTGTATTAGTTGCTGGTATGAAATCAAGGAGACTAACTGCACCTATTGGTTTATCAGTGTGGGGACCAATAATTACATTCACATTGGCAGCTTATAGATTTACTTTGCATTGTTTGACATCTAACACCACTCTCTTCTGCCGAAACTGAGACAGAGTGATCCACTGCTGGTGCGTAGTTTAAGTACAAGATTGTCTAAACTTTTGTGATATGGGACTTTACTATAGCATGGGGTGTATGAAAAATAAGACACTGTTCACTAAAGTAATGTGTATTATCAACAAATATCGATTTACATTATTTTCAGAATGAACTGTATTCCCTTGTCTTAATTTTTCCAACCTTCAATTTTTGAGTGTTGTAACTTTTCAAGAGCAACTCACCCTAGAAGTTAATAATTTGATATATGTATTTACTGTCACTGAAGAAATAAATGTGTTTTTGGAACAGTCGTAATGCCAGCCAGGAAAGTCGGAAAATTGTGAAGTGGAATGTGGAGGACACCTTCCAGTGGCTGAGACGGACGGTGGGAGCAACTTTTGACGACTACATGGACCGTTTGGCTCACCTCAAGGTTAGTGTTGAAAATATTGGTGGTGGTGGTGGTGATAGATGAATCTGACTAAAACTCTCTGCCCAAGTTAACAACTGTGTTACATGATGAAAAGTAACTGCCACAATTCTTCGTTAGAACCAAATTTTAGTTTATGCTTTAATTATTCTTGTGTTATATATCAATTAGCAAAACTATTAATACCGGTGCAAATAGTTCAATGAAATACTATGGTAATACATGTGTTTACCCCTTCAGAGGCAGTGTCAACCTCATTTGACAGAGGCTGCCAAACAAAGTGTGGAGGGCATCTGCACCAAGATATACAACCTTTCTGTGGAGCATGCCAAGAAGATTAGGGAAAAACACTTGCAAATACTGGAGGAGAATAATATAAGAGGTGAGGTGACTATGGAAATGAGAAGAAAATCATACTTAAGTTTGACTGAAGTTTATGTGAGGTTAGGCTAAGTGGGAGAAGTGAAGATAAAATGAGGAAGAGGAATGAAAATGTGATTGCAAGACAAGAAATATGAGAGGCTAGAAATGAACTGTGGTACAGCCATGGCTGTACCACAGTCCATGAGCAGGAGGTACAGCTATCTCTTGTAATTCTAAGAAAAAAAAAGGTGCCAAAACAATATTAATAACATTTCGTTGAGCTACGAGCTACCACAGTCAGAAGAGTGTGGAAACTTATCTCGTTCAAACTCTCTGTTCAGTATCGGCTGTGACTTTGCACCACCCCATGCTCATGGACTTTCAGCCATGGCTGTACCTATACATGGTGTCAGCATTGAATTGCTTTTGTCAGGTCCTCTGTGTTTGTTTATCAATAATTTACATAACATAGTAAGGACTTATGTTAATAATTAAATGATTTGAGAAGAAATAAGAGTATATAATGTAGATGTGTGCATGTCACTAGGCCTTACCCTATAGTGTTTATGTCATTTCAGTTGCCTGGCACTGAATCAATGTTTATTGATCATTCATCTTTGCATTAATTTCTTTTTGTGTGCGTCAGAGGTGGGAGTTCCTGCGGTTAGTGGTCTGAGGAAGGTGTGGTGTTATCCGGTGCAGTTTACCACCCCCTGTCCGCGCCCCCCATCCATTGACTTCATGCAGGACAAAGACCTCACCTGCCTCAGATATAATAGTGAAGCCCTCAGAGTCAACACTCCTTATTTCCACAAGCTGGTGAGTCAATTCCCAGTGTGTTGGTTTACATGTGTGTAATATCACTTTAAAAATATATACCAGGTAGTAAATCGCATTCACTAGATATGTTTAAAGTCCATTATTTCTTATTCTATTATGGCATTAGAAGTTCATCTTTTCCAATCAGTTTTACTTGTCATTACTTTAATGTCTGTTTCCTTCCATGCCAGGAGCAACTGTATCGCTACAACTGTTTTGACGACCGCAAATTTGAACTGTTCCTGCCCCGAGTCTGGTGTCTGTTGAAGCGGTACAACACATTATTTGGTACCAATCCTAGTGAGGTATGTGACACTGTCTGCTGTGGCCGAGTTTGTGGAATCAGGCAGAACTAGAATTGTTATTTTCAGTCCCAGGTTTCGATGCCTCAGTCCCTTCCAGGAGTATTGCCTTACGGATAGCTTTAGTAGAAGTAACTTTTGATAGCAGCAGTTTTTTCTGCTGTAAGGGTTGATCATGGGATACTTGGTATTAAGGTTATTCTCTCTTATTTTGTAGTTTCATTCATATTTAAAAGAAAATTACAAATTGTTCATGACTATCAGTTACTAATCTACTTCCATCATGTCACATATTTTCAAGATTATATATTTCTGTATTACTTTATCAGAAAGGATTCCTATGTGGTTACAGTTAGTTAAATTATAATAGCCTTTCATCTCTGACTTTTAAATCTTGTTATTCAACTCCACCTTTAATCCCTCACTCTATCTGCAGGGCCATGAGACGCAAGGTGGGCTACCAGTGACTGTGTTGGAGTGTCTACACAAGCACTTCTCTGTCACCTTTGAGTGTTTTGGCTCTCCCCTCAACTGCTACTTCAGACAGTTCTGCTCTGCTTTTCCTGACACAGACTCCTACTTTGGTTCCAGAGGGTGAGTAACATTAGCTTAAGGTGATTAAAGAGGCTGTTTGTTTTTTAAAATCCTGAAGACTAGTAATTTGAATTGCCATGAACTAGCATCACATTTTTACATAATTTACTGGCTTTTGTCCCCCACACAGACCCATATTAGATTTCAAGCCAGTGTGTGGGTCTTTTGAGGCCAACCCACCCTTCTGTGAGGAACTGATGGAGGCAACAGTGCGGCACTTTGAGAAGTTGCTCAGCGAGTCTCATGAGCCTCTCAGCTTCATCGTCTTTGTGCCTGAGTGGAGAGAACCTGCACCATCTGCCCTCCTACACCTGGAAGCCTCACGGTGGGTGTTGCTCTTTAATCCTTGAATGCCATATATTTTCTGCTACAAATCGAATTATGTGGCACAATTCCAGCTCTGATCTAAGACATAAGCAGTCATTTGTTAATTTGATAAATTGAAATCAACCTATGGATATCAGTAACACATCCTTTAGAAATGGAAATAAATTTTACAGTACATTCTTCACATATACAGTATTTTGCATTATAGATAGACAGATATGAGGAATAAAAAAACAGCGATCACTGCTTTGCGCAGTGGCAATATTGTAACCAATGGGGTTCAGAGGCGCGGCCATTGTGCACTGGCTACTATAAAAAATTGGGAAGTTTTTAAAGCACCTCGGTGACCTACTCTTCCTCAGGAAGGGTAGGTAAGTTCTTTCTTTCCCTGCCTCCACGTGGTAACCTCGGGGGACACCTCCCTAATTTAAATTTATTTATTGTAAAAGGCTGGAGGTGAAGCCAAAGGGGGAGGCGGTGTGGGGGCACATTAGGTCCCCCCACATATAGGTTTTAAATTTTTTGTAATGTATATATTTTAATGACAAATATGTTTTTTAAGTGTTAATGTGTAATCTTCTTTTTCTTTTTATTATTGTGGTGTTTTTTTAAGAACTCGACAATGTTGATGGCCCGTGTCCCTCCGGGAATGAGCACTGCGTTGGCCTTGCCAGCCACCAGCGGCCCCCCAATTGGGGGTCGGACGGCTGCGGCTAGTGGCAGGGAGGGGTCTCTAGTCTGCTCTGTTGGGGGCAGGAAAGGGGATGAATGCTTGAGGGTGGTTGGGATCAATGTGAATGGAATGGTGAATGAGGTGAAAAGGAGAGAGATAGTGGAGTGTTGCAGAAGAAGTAGAATAGATGTGTGTGGGATAACAGAGATGCATGTGAAAGGATGGGGGGTGGAAGAGAGTGGGGATGGAGGGAAGAGTGTGTTGTGGGAAGGAATGGAAGGAGGCGTGATATGGACTGGTATGGATGAAAAAAGTAAAGGGAGAGGAAAAGAAGGTAGTGCATTGTTGGTGTCTGGGAGGGTGTGGAAAGGAATAGATGGGCATGGAAGGAAGGGAACAAGAATAGTATGGATGACTGGCAAGATTGGTATTGTGAAATATGCATGGGTCTGCGCGTATGCTCTGGTGAACGCGCAGACCAAAGTGGGAAAGGCAAAAATGAAAGAGTTCTGAGATGAAGTGAATGAATGTCTAAGAAAGTTTGAGAGTGCGAGGAGGATAGTGTTGATAGGAGATATGAATGGGAAGGTAGGGAATGAGAGAAGAGGAAATGTAGTTGGCAAGTGGGGTGTGAATGGAATAAATGAGAATGGTGAGTGCCTGGTGGATGTGTGTGCCGAGGTGGGGTTGTTCCTTGCCAACACCTGCTTTGAGCACAGACTGATCCACAAGTATACATGGATGAGGAGGGATGAGAAGGGAGAGCAAATGAGTTTGATTGATTACATAGCTGTGGATGAAAGGTTAAGGAAAGATGTGATGGATGCTAGAGTGGTGAGAGGAATGTTTCAGTTCTCTGACCACTATGCGGTGTTGGCAAGGATTAGAGTCAGGGCAAAATGGGAGTATGGTAGGAAGGATAGAGGGGGGAACAAGAGGGAGGTGGCAAGTGGAAGATTGAATGACAGTGAGTTCAGAGAGGTATATAAGAGGAGGGTGGGTGAGGTGCTGGAGGATGCAAGGCTGAGTATGGGGGAGGGAGTGGGAGTGAATGAGGTGTATGAAGTGTTTAAGACAATAGTAATGAGAACAGCAGTAGAGGTAGTGGGATATAAGACACAGAAGAGGGGCAAGAAAGGGAGTGTTTGGTGGTCAGATGAAGTGAAAGATGCTGTAGAGAAGAAAAGGAAGGCATATAGGAGAACATTACAGAGGAATGCGTCAGAGGAAGTGGAAGAGAGAATACAATGTATGTAAGAGACAAGTGAAGAGGATGGTGAGTGAGAGTAAAAGGAGAGTGGATGAGGAGTTTGGCATGAAACTGAGTGAAAAGTTTAAAGAAAACAAGAAATGATTCTGGAAGGAGGTGAAAAGAGAAAGAAGGGAAGGAAAGTCTGGTAGCGTGAGAATGAAGAGAGAGGATGGAGTTACTGTGAGTAGAAGTGAGGAAATGAAAGAAGTGTGGAAGAGGCATTTTGATGGTCTGATGAATGGGGGGGACGGGAGGGGAGGCGGTGGTGACATGCATGGGGATGGAGGCAGGTGGTAGACGACAGGGTACTGTACAGGGAGATTTAGGAAGGGAAGAGGTTAGGAAAGCAATAGGAAAGTTGAAGATGGGAAAGGCCCCGGGGGTGGATGGGATAACTGCTGAAATGTTAAACTGTGGGGGGGAGGTAGTGGTGGAGTGGATGTTGCATATATGCACATTGGCTTGGAGGCAGGGAGAGGTGCCAGAGGATTGGAGGAGAGCCATAATTGTACCTTTGTATAAGGGGAAGGGAAGTAAGGAGGAGTGTGGTAGCTATAGGGGAATAAGCCTTCTTAGTGTACCGGGGAAGGTGTATGGGAAGGTTCTTACTGAGAGACTGGTTGATGTAACAGGGAATAAAGTTAGTGAGGAGCAGGGAGGGTTCAGAAAGGGTAGAGGATGTGTGGACTAGATATTTGCATTAAAATCAATAGTGGAGAAATATATTGGGAAGGGTAGGAAGTTGTATGCTGCCTTCATGGACTTGGAGAAGGCATACGATAGGGTTGATAGGAAAGCTATGTCAGAGGTGTTGAGAATTTATGGTGTTGGGGGGTCTTTGCTGAAGGGCATTGAGGCCTTCTATGCAGGTGCAAAAGCATGTGTATGGGTAGAGGGTGATCTAAGTGAGAGTTTTAATATTAGTGTAGGGCTGAGACAGGGGTGTGTTATGTCACCATGGCTGTTCAATATATATATGGATGGTTGTATGAGAGAGATGAAAGCCAAAGGGAATGGTCTTGGGGTGAAGTTGAGGTTGAATGAAGCAAATTGGTCCTTGGCGGCAAGTTTATTTGCGGATGACACTGTGTTGATGGCTGAGAGTGAAAGGGAGTTACAGAGAGTGGTGGAGGAATTTCAGTCTGTGTGTAAATGAAGGAAACTGAAGGTGAATGTTGGTAAAAGTAAAGTGATGGTATTTGAGAGAGCAGAAACTGAAGTGATTGACTTTGCTACACCTTACAGAGTGGGAGTACCAACTGGGACGAAGTGTGAGATAACTCTGAGGGGTGAGAGGATGGAGGAAGTGAAGGAGTTTAAGTACCTGGGTACAGTTATGTGTAAGCATGGGAGTATGGAAGGAGAAATTAGGGAGAGAGCAATGACGAGTAGACAGGTCATAGGATCACTGGGGAGGATTATGAAGGGTAGAAGTGAAAAGGGGACTACGAAATAGTATAATCCTGCCAACACTGACATATGCGTCGGAGACATGGACTTGGAGTAGGGCTCATCAGTCTAGAATAGGTGCTGTGGAAATGAGTTACTTAAGAGGAGCATGTGGACTTACTAGGTGGGATGGTGAAAGTAATGAGAGTGTATATGAGAGATGTGGTATGAGTGAGAAGGCAATTGGTATTGAGTGTGGAGTGGTTGAGAGAGTGAAGCATAATATATTGAGATGGTTTGGACATGTAGAGAGAATGCAAGGTTAGGAGATTGAAAAGAAGGTGTATGGAAGTGAAGTTGTGGGACCTGGTGTGAGAGGCAGACCTCCGGTTAGATGGCAGAACAGAGTGGAAGAGTATGTAAAGGAGAGAAACATGAGGGGTAGAGGAGGGCTTGACCAAGTAAGGAGTGAGTGTTGGAACAGGGAGAACTGGAGGCACTTCTGCCGTGGCCACCCCCTTGGGGGGAGTTCCCGGAGGGAACGAGGCGTCAGAGCTATAGACAGATAGATAGACCATAATATACCACCTCAGCAATAAAGAGCGGCAGTCAGGGTGGAGAGTGAGCAGAACGAGTTCTTTAACTTGAGCGTTGGGTTGAAGCAAGGGTGTGTCATGTCCCCATGGTTGTTCAATGTATACATGGATGGAGTTATGAAGGAAGGTCAGGGAAGAGCAGTGGGTGTTGGTGTACCTCTGATAAGGGAGGGGAGTGAGTGGAAGTTGCCTGTGCTGATGTTTGCTGATGATACAGTTCTGCTGAGTAACGATGAGTGGGAGTTACAGGGATTGGTGAATATGTTTGGAGATGTGTGTGAGAAACAGAACCTGAAGGTGAATGTAGTGAAGAGCAAAGTTATGGTCTTTGAAAGGGGTACAGCCACAGGTTGTGAAGTGAGGTTAAATGGACAGGTTATGGAGAATGTCAGCTCATTTAAGTATTTGGGCAGTGTGATGAGTAAAGATGGGAGGTTAGAGGATGAGATGCGAGAGAGGGTACAACAGGGGAAGAGGGTTGTAGGAACACTGAAAGCAGTGACAAGGAATAGGACGATGAGTATGGGAGTGAAGAAAACGCTACATGATAGTGTGGTAATCCTGACACTGACATACGGGAGTGAAACGTGGACGATGATGGAAAGACATAAATCAAGAGTTAGAGGGGTGGAAATGAGCTACCTTAGAAGTGCGTGTGGAGTGACTGGGAGAGACAGACTGACGAATGAAGAGGTACGGGAGCATTGTGGTGTGGATGTGGACGTGTTGGAGAGTAAGAAGGAACACCTTGAGGTGGTTCGGTCATGTGGAAGCGAGAGGTTGGTTAAGAGAGTGTACGAGAGTGAGGTGGAGGGACGGAGGGGGAGGGGCAGACCGAGAGTGAGGTGGAGGGATGGAGGAGAGAAGCTAGCTTATTAGGGACTGCGCAAATTTAAAAACTGCTGTCGAATGAAAGCTACACCCGCGTTGCTCCAGACTTGTTGCTAGTGTTGAAATTTTACTACACCCGCAAATTAAGGGTTGATGTTTAGATCATTTGCGGTAATTAAGGAAATTTTAGTTTGCCTCGTATTTGTCAATTATCCTCTGCTTATCCTCCTCCGATATGTGGGCGTTGCAATGACGATGAGGCATGGTTCTGCAAGGGATGCAATACTGGTACTCTGCTGAAAGTGGAGACAGGCCTGATGATGTAAACATGCCATGGGGGAGGGGGATGTATAGGATGAGGGAGAAGAGTCTTATGTTTGAACCTCCAGATTCATGTTTCGCTATGTTGTTCCATTTTCTCTTAGTGTCAATCACCGTCAGTGTACTAGTATTTTTTGTTGTAACGTTTGCAGAATTGAAGCTTCATTTCTGCGGCAATGTCGTTAGGTTTGAAGTTTGCCCAACTATTGTCCAATTGTTTCAGAGTTTTGAGCTTTGTTGTAAACCACCGATTAGCTGTCTGACTATAATGCAGAATGCTGTAGTAACAGTTGCATGTGTGTCTGCAGGTTCAACAGAAAGCAGATTGTGTTGCTGCCATTTGAACATGAGTACCGGCATGGTTTCCAACACTTCATGTCCAAGTGAGTTTCCTTCTGCCTCTTACAACACATTCCCCCTTCCTCCCCAAATAATAAAGCATTGTCAAGAAAACACTACTTTATTGATATTTGTTTTATGCAGTCTAAGTGTGAATACTACGTGATATTATTATTCTCTATTTAGTTACTTTCTATGTGCACCTTTTAAACAGCTTTTCAGTTCATACTTCATATAGTTTTCTTTCAGCTCTGAGCATATTTTAATTTAAAGTTTATTGTACTTTTTCCCTTATAGTTTTTTTTTTTTGTTATATCAGAGAAGTTTGATGTTTAATTGTTGTTGTTATTGACAATTATTGTTATTAGTATTGTTACCATATAATTTTGTTTGCTCGGTCATATAGGCAGCAACTCAGAGGTCCAGTAGTTGTCTTTTACCTTATTTTGTGAATAGTACATGTTAATGGTAAAGAACCATCCACTTGTTATTTTGTAGTTTTTGTAGCATATCTGTACTAACATTAGATAGCAGCCCTATCTAACAAAGAAGACAGGAAGTTAAACAAGATGAATGCAAGCTCTGAAAGAACATGAGTAAAAGGAGATAGTGTAAAAGAAATTATATTAGTTTTGTCCTTCTGCAGGTCAGAGGTGGTGGTAAAGAGTGGCCACGGGACAGTGGCAGTGTGGCTGCAGAATGATGCAGGCCATGCCCGCTGGGGACCCACACAGGACAAGGTGGATGCCCTGCTGGAGGCCTTCCGTCCGGGCAGGGAACGAGATCGTGACCGTCAGGAGATGCTGTCGCCTCCCCGCCGTGACCCTGCACCAGATCAACCCCCTCCCTATGTTGACCCTAAGCCTGCACCAGCTCCCACGCAGCCACCCCAGCAGCCCCAGCCACAGCCCCAGCCACAGCCCCAGCCACAGCCCCAGTCCCAGCCCCAGCCCCAGCCACAGCCACAGCCACAGCCCCAGCCCCAGCCCCAGCCACAGCCACAGCCCCAACAACCTACCCCTCCACCACCCCCAGCTGCTCCTGCTGCTGCGACAACCACCGCCATCTGAGCGACACAAGTGCCCTCATCATCAGCATCATCCTCATCATCACCAACAATAACACATCCACTCTTATGTCACCAACACACACACACACATGCACTCTCACTCAGTAGTTGAGCCATTGTTGGGATGTATTTATTTTGTAGTTTCTGTAAAGGTATTTGAGACAAACTTTTATATTGTTTTTAGTTTTGGAGTAATTTTATATTTGAAAGGATATGTTTTGTGCAGCCTGGTTGGTTGGCAGGAGTAGACACTTCACATAACCGTTGTGCTAATTTTAAACCAATCCCTAATTGTCATTCAGGGTGGGGCAGTTACACCTGACACATTTTAAAATAAAAAAGAAAAGAAAAATATATATAAAATACATTAGATTTAATTTGAATTTGAATTAAATTTTAAAACTATCATGTGTTTATGCTCCATCCTGTACATTGCCCTTCCCATTATTTACTTGGATATATTGCTTGTTTTTTTTATGAGGAAGTGCTAATAATATCTCGTATGTGGAGGTGTCAAAAGGGAAAAGTGCAAGTCTCTAAAGATAACGAAAAATAGTAAGGTTGATAATACTTGTGAAGGAGATTATGGGGTTATTAAGTTGTTTGCCTGGTCCCTGCTGAGTAGCTGTTTACATGTTGTATATCTCCTCAGCTGGTGATACTGTCAGTCTATAGGGATAGTTTGCAGATATTAGGACCTGCTAGCATGGTTGGTGAACATGGAAGTTGCTGTTTGTATGTGATAGGTTAGAAACTTGTGAAGCTCTCCCAAGCACAGCTCACCAAGTACTAAAGCATCTAAAATCAGTACAGAGCAATCTTGGTTCACAACTGTAAATCAGGTTTCGAGCAGAAGAAAGGAAGGATTCTGGTGTAAAATGTGTCTACTTCAGAAGTAAAGAATAAAAGAAAAAGTTAAAAGAAGAGACTGAGGAAAGGGAGTGATAAGTGAATGAACCCTTCAGTGTGAGAGTGAGATGGAGTTTTACACCAGAAGAGAAAGGAACGGCACATGAGACAAACAGTGATGATGGTCAGAAGCTGGTGCTGAGGATTACAAGAGTGAGAGACTAATTCAGAACTCACCTTGGACGGCATAATCTCTCGAGACAGAAACTATGTTTGTAATAATTAGCCCTGCTATTGATTGATGGACATAATGAAGCTAAACCTGTAATTAGCCCTGCTTTTAACTGCTGGACATCATGAAACTAGCTTTAACAGTTACTGCAGAGATGATAGTTAAAATTGGTTCATGAATGTGTTTGACTGTTTGAAATCTCGGCAGTGCTCGGGTTCATGCATCTTTGAAAGTAGCTAACATTGATTCATGGGTGTGTATGACAAATTGAAATCTCGACAAAGCTTGTGTAGAAATGTCCTCAACAGTAGCTAAGTGTGTCATGTACACGGCTGTGACTTAAGTTTATTGCCCCTGTTTCTTCTTTTTCCCACACCTTCCAAGTCTTCCTCCAGTGCACTGTTTACCGCCCACACTTCCGTCTCGATTCCTTGTTTTTACTTTCAATGTGACATCAGTAGGTACAGTACTCTGGAATTTTTTTTTATTTTTGACTTCTTTTAAGATTTATAGTAGGAAATTTTAAAGTTTAATTTTTTTTAATGCTAAGTGATACTGGTCTATATGTGTCTGTATACTGTATATATATACATACAGTATATATATACATAATGCACATATAGGCCTACATATATATCATTAACCCATTTCCCTTTATTCAAGGGGTGGGGGTGTGCATACAGTAGTTATACAGTATATACATTGTATATATGAAAGATTTTATATCTTTGGTTGTACATTGTCTTGGAAGAGAAGGGAGTGAGAGAGGAGATAATGGGGAGGAAAGAGTTAAGAAAGTAAGTTAGGGGATTTGCCATACTTATGCAAGAGCTTCCAGGGCTTCATTTTGAAACTCATTAAATGTCAATAGGATTTTTTTTTTTTTAGTAGCAGTTCCGTAGGTTTCTTTTCCCACTGACAGTTCCACCGTCGACTGTATGTTTATAAAGTTAAACCCATTTTCAGATGACAATAACCTCATCATGAATCAAATCTGGTAAAGTAGTTATCTTGTACATTTGATTGGAGAAACGTGCATACGTGTATATTCATAGATTTACACAATAACGCTACCTGATAATGTCTTTACATTTTCTAAATAATAATATGATTGAAGACTTTAGATTGGAGGGTGAATCAGAAATATTATCAGTAACTGTACAGTTACCAGAAGTCAGTTTAATCATTTGGCTTGTGATGAAGTATATAAATTTACTTCTCACCACATCACTTGTGGCAACTATGGATGGATTTTTAGCATGTACAGAAGATACAGACTAGATAAATACTGCACTACAAGCCAGGCAGTTACCCTGACCTCGGATTACAATGGACATATACTTTGCCCATGGTGTAGGAATCACAGCTGAGATAACTGCTCATTTGACACACTTTGGTCCTGATTCATTCGCTTTCAACTCTTCATCAATCCCTTCATTTCCTGTTCTTCTTTCAGAGCTAGCTATCCCTATCATTTTTCCTGTGGCAGCATAATAGTGTAGATGATATTCTGACACCACTGTTTTCTTTCCAGTCAAAGATGTAGCTGACCTGTTGCTAAGAACTTTGAATAGTTTTGAGTTTGTTATAATTTCACACAGGCTGCTGAGGTATTTTTATGTTTTAGGCTGAACATAGATTTGTTATGTTATCCATATGTCATATAAACACCATTTTAGGAAGAGCCTTTGATCTGAAAGGGGCATTGTGATTGGTGGTCAAATATTTGGCTCCTGCCACTTTAGGCCAAGTTAGATCCCACTGCTACAGCTAACCCAAATATGATGGGCTATATGCCCTAAATGGCTTAGCATTAGAAGTATTAATTTCCATTTGACCTGAAGAAGCAGTAGCAAAATATAGCCAGAAAAGACTCCTCCTTGTGTGGTGATTATTGTTATGCAGTCTGTTTGTAAACTTGATTCTATTATTCATCATACACTCATTGTCTTTCATCGTTCCTTTCCGAAAGCATCTAGCTCTTTTGTTTTTCATTCTTTTGTGAATTTTACATCATTATCCATCACACACTCACTGTCTTTCATCATTCCTTACTGTAAGCATCTCTTGTATTTCATTATGTGGTCTGTGCCAACCCTCCCACTCTCTGTTTCTTACTGTTACTACCTGCCTGCCTGATCCTCTATAGTTGTAAGTACAGTAATGTAATGTATGTAAGGCAACCCAAGGCATAACTAACCAGAGACTATCATATTGTCTTCATTCTCTCACTGTTGATATATACAGTTATGGTTCTCACCCACTCTGAGCCATAATAGAATGAATGTTTAAATTAAGATGTGGTATTTACCAGTGGTATCATTCAGGTTTGGTGCAGTTACAAAAGGATGGTGAAAAACTTGTGACTGTATTTGATCCAGAATTGTGGTGGTTCAGAGAGTAAAAAGCACTAAAAAAAGTTCATTACCCTTGTTAGTTACCAGAGTTTTATTAAGTAAACTATGATTGCTTTGGACTCGTGTTTCTTAGTGTTTGGTGAGTTCTGCCCAGGAATACCTCATGCAAAATGTGTATATAGTCTCACACGTCACACCACATCCTCTCCCTCCATCTCTCGGTTTGACCCCATCTTCCTCCTCCCACACCCGTTCACTTCATGTATTTAACACCTCTCAGCCGGTGACCTGACTCTTTCCTCTAGACTTGATACACAGATGTAATGTTGATAGAGATTTATATATGAATATATATATATATATAGATATTGTATATGTTTGATAGAAGTTTTTTCATACCAGTAGTCAAAAGATATACAGTTTCTGTCCTCACTAGAATCAAAGACTGTGTGGGACAGATTTTTGTGAGAAATAAACAGTATCAGTTGACCTTTTGCACGATTTTTTTTGTTTTTGTTTTAGTGCATAGATGGATTGTATAAATGAGCACCATATGAGTAGGAGCTGTATTGTTAATGTTTAATATTCGACAGTAGCAAAAATTGACGGCAAAGGTTCCTCCTTTCATGGTGTTTACTGTATTCTTTTTTGCTTTGATTTGGCAGCAGAGGCAAGGTACAATCATTCCTGGCTAAGACAAGTCCCCAAAATTACATCCACTGAGTGAATTTGAACCCTACAAAAGGTACACCAGTGAGTTCTTTCCTGACACACCCATAGCTTACTGTATATGGATAATGAACTCTATACCATTCAGTTCAGAATTTATTAGTGTTGCAGCAACAAGTTCACTTGTCTGTATGTGTGTGTGTGTGTGTGAATGTAGCTCCTCCCTCAACATAATTGTCACTATTTTCAAGTCACCAGTGTTCTTCCCAATGCTGTACAAAAATCTCATACTTATTCTAAGTCACCTCATCTCTAAAGCTGCAAAAGGTCTGTTAAAACCCTTAGCACAACAAGGTAATTATTACATTTGAAGGGAGCTGTCACATTATCCAACTCATATGCCACATAACTCGGCTAAATACTTGTACTAAATACAGTATTTGGGAAATTTTGTAAGCTTTTTACACTTCTGAATAGCAGTGGATGACTGTATGATAGGCACAATTTTTATTATTAATATTTTTGGTACAGTACATTATTTAGAGTTTTGAACACATTTTCACCTGTTTCAACAATATCTTTCCTTCCTCTCATCTTCAACTACACACCTTTAAGTTGTTTAGTACCATATTATACCATTTTCCTCCCATTATATAATCATAATGGTTTAACGTGCACAATTTTTTTTTACATCTGATTATGGTAATTAGCTACTTTTGTTATTAGCTTTGCTTACAGTTTATATTTTTATCAATTTGTGTTTCTTTTTTATGAGGTACAGTAGGTTTGCATATTGCGCTCCTATTTGGGCGACAGATGGTCTTGCGTTTATTGAAATTGCTTAGTATGAATATATATTTATATGGGGAATATTACTTATGGGCGGCCATTGCCTCGCACTGACAATTTACAGAGTTTATACGCCAATATGCAGGGTACAGTACAGTATTTGGTAATTGTGATTTATAATGAGTCACAGTAGCAATGAATATAAGTTCTTACCAAAGAAATAGCAATACAAAAGCACACTAGAAGTGTGAGATGGGGTTCCGAGACTGGCCGTGACACTATGTTGGCCTGCTCCTCCTACATTCGCTCCAGTACCCTCACCCGCCACCACACCTCCACTCACACTAGTACTGTACTGCGTTCAACGTTGATTTAATTCACTTCGTCCATAAACCCTTCCAAGTCAAGGGTGGACACAACTGAAGCGTTATCATCGATCTCTTCTTGTTCTTGCCTGTTCTGCCTGTTGCCGCCTAGGTTTTGAGTGATTAGGCTTTGTTTCCTCTTGCTTATTTCAGTGTTGTGCTTGTCAGTGTAATATTTGAACAGATTGTCAAGACCAAATATTACTTCATTGGTTAGCTTTTTGGAGGTTTCTGTAGTCTTCAACTTGCATCAGCCTCATTCACATGCTCCAGAATCTCAATGCTTGTGTGAGCTTCTTGCACCTCTTGCAGCGTCAGTTCTTGTAAACCTGGGACTTGTTGAAGGCGACAATGGAGAGGGGGGTATGCAGGACATGAGGGAGCGGGATACTGACTGAGTGAGAGGGAGAAGCCGCCTGGGGGGAGCAGCTGGTTATAGTGTGGGTTTTGGGGAGCGGCTAGTTTCACGCGGAAATCGAATTTAGACGCGCTTCAGGGAACGGCTGCAGATTAGGGCCACTCTTGGCCACAAAAATGCACTCGGTGGAAGCATCGAGCATATGAAAATAAAAGGTCCTGATTTGGAGGTTTGTTGCACAATTGGTGAAACGCGTATTGAGAACATGCGCAATATGTGAACCTACTGTACAGTCAGTTTTATTTTTCTGTTACATATGATATGATATCAGTTTTATTTTTGTATTACATATGATATCAATAATTTTGTAGGCATCATCTTCTATCAACACAGTTCACTCTACCCTTGCCTTTATCTTCTTTGTGCTAGATTTTGAGGCAGAGTGTTGGAAGAGAACGTGTGTGCTCCTAATGTGTAGCTATTCGAGCAGTGTGTATTTTAGTTCCTTGATCTCCAGTGTGGTGAAGAAATGCAGAGTGAGGTTGATAGCAAGGTTCCCTGTGGCTCTTGTACAAGGCCAGTGTCATATCAGGGGCCCACCAGCCAACCCCTGCATGCCACCAGTGAACATAGGAAATTTTAATGTGAAAGCAGAAAAACACATCATTCTCTAGACTTGTTCATACTTCACCTGATAAGAAATGATAGAATGACTTTAGTTAGGTGTATATTTTGTGTTCATATCAACAAATGGATATTATTTTTGTTTTTTACTTTTATGTCTGAGTAGTGTATTTCATTGAAGCATTTTTTAAGATTGCACAACAGCAATTAAAAAGATTTTGCCATAAAATTTCATACTACTGTAAATTATGTGTTAATAAATAAATAACTCACTCCATCAATTTGACAAGAAAATGTTGGGCCCTCTGACACAGTATATAATTTAAAACTAAGTTTTTCAGAGTGAAAGTAAAGAGTTTATGAATCAGGAAGCTGTACAAACAAAAATTATTTGACAGTTAGAGTTATCCATGTTGCAAAATGGTGAAATGTCGATTGGCCATTGTTATAAAGTTTGTGGAGATCAAATCTGCTGTAGATCTTGATAATCTGTTCATTTTTGTTTGTGAAAAGTTAAACATTAACAGAAATGGTTAATAGGATGTTTTGTGTGTGACCCAGGATCTTCACTCTTGTGATGTAAAGCTAATGATTTTTCAAAGTTTGAGGGTGAAGAACTTTCATTCAAGATTTATATTTTGTTATTTGGTGTGTTTTCTGTGGGATGAACAACAACTTTTGACGTATTGGTCAACTGCAGAGGTGAAACAGACCAATTTTTTAAACCAAAACTTTGAACAAACCAAACTTAAAGACAGTGTGTAAGTGAACAGCATTACTTGAAGAGAACTCTTTATAGATAATAAAATTATATTGCTGCTTTTTCAAGAAGCAACAATGAAGCATTGTTTATAAAAATTCCTTCTCTAATGGAATCGTTCGTCTACATTCCTAGTCTTCCCATGCCATAGTGATGCCAGCAAGAGCCCTGGATGTTGGACTTATTAATATGATGTGCAGTTGGCATGCGTGTGTGTTATTGAATACAGAGTGGTGTGTATATTGGTGTTTGTACAGCATATAATATATAAAAAAATTTGTGACTACATTAGTGGTACATGAGAATGTGTTCGTGTGTGATTTTACTTGTGATACGGTATTGTGCATGTCCTGTTGGTTTTGACAAGTGTGTTTGTGGGTAGAATGATGTTTGCCCAAGCCATTTATTATTTACAACTACTCATTGGAAATTGTCTATGTGTGTAGAAGGAAAGTGTGAATGTTAGTGTGGAAGTCACCAGTCAATTCAGTTACCAGCAAAGTTTGGAGTTGTGTCTACTTTATATGTGTGAACCCCTGTGCTTGTCTGTGCATGTACCTCTGTGCTTGTCTGTGTGTGTGTGTGTGTGTGTGTGTGTGTGCCAGGACTAACAAGTGGTTAGGTTAATAATTGGTGAACATACACATTATAATTTTTATGAAGTAGTGTGTTTCTGTTGATGAATGTGTGTATGATTGTGCTCATATAGACAAGTGTGTGCCTACAGTTTCCCAATAATTTATCAAAGCCATCACTCGAGTTCTCTCTAGTAGTACGAGAGTTTGTTTTAGTGTGTGTGTGTATAAAAATGAAAGTATGTGTGTTTTCTAGCGTACTGTATTTGGGTAAGACAGCATTTCGGTCACCTTTTGTGAGTTATTTGGTGGGCTTCCAATTCCTCCAACCTATACCAGGAAACAGACCAGCACATCAGAGTATAAGCAATGGATCTGTTTTGTAGCATTAACTGGTGGAATTGGTAGCTAGCCCGCCTATTTACCCACAACAGATAAGTGAACCCCTTTTCCCTGAGTGCCCAGCCAAGTGTGACAAGCGCCAAACTTCACAAGGTGGGAGTGGGATCCTTCTTGGTGTCCGTGTAGGAATTTTGTCACACTGCCATTTTTATAGTTGGCAAATTTTCTTTATCACAATTGTGTTGTTTTATTCGTGCTATGTTATTATTTTGACAACCTCTGCTGGTGATTGTATTTAAGAGAGAAATTATGCAAATATTTTAAAAAGACCTGTTTGTACATAGTAATTTACACTTTTTATTAGGTAAAGAATTATTTGTAAAAAAAAAGTATAGAAAGATAAATATCCTTAGCAGTTGTCAGATGGTCCATTTGAAACCTCATAAAAACTTTTTACCAGTGCAATTTGAAAGTTTCCTTTCGTGAAGAAACGTGAGTGTGGGAGGAAGGGAGTTATTGTTACATTAGTCTCATGTCAAACACAAGTGGAAATTTTGTGATTTAAGGCAAAAATATATGTGTAAGTTCTATTTTGCTACAAATCCTTTTACTTCTCTCCCTTATACAATAGTTTGTGACCAGAGTGTTTGTCTGTCCGTGGAAAGTGAGAAGGCATCAATCACCATATGATACAAAGATGATATTCCTTACATGTTTCTTGTTTCTTCATGTGAGATCAGACAGTTAGGACAAGAGATAGTGCAAACTTTTCATTCCACAAACCTGGTAAGTGAAGCAGTACTATGCGTTACAGACTTTTATTCACTAGTTGTAGTTTTAAAAATAATTATACTTTAGAAGTTTATCTGCACTAGCTTCTCAAAATGCATTACAAAAATATTAGGACAAAATTTTAATTAAGAGTAAAAAGAGATGGTAATGAGGGCTACCGAGTTTCACATTGCATCAGACAGAGAGGAAGGTTGTTCTTGTCTAGTGTAGAGGATCATTACTGTAGTCACCTTCCAGCTAATTCCCTCTCACTCCTCTGACAACCTTTTGCAACACCCAGTGGGAAGACCGTCCAGGGTATTGTGTCGTAGCAATTGCAGAGACACTAGGAGATGTAGAGGAGGTGTTGGTTGTGTTGGGTGGTAGTGGTGACCTGGCGATGAAAAAGACCTGTTTGGGTGACCTGTGTATCATCACCACCTCGCCGTTACAGCACACCCTCACCAGGCTCACGGCTCCGTTGCCCTGTGGTGAGAGGAAGAGTAAGTAACATGTAGTTTATTCAGCAGTACTGTACTCTAGTTCATTTGTCATAATTTATGAACCATTGTAACTCCTTCTACAATATACATATCCTAAGAGTTTGCCCTTGGTGATGTAAGAGTAAAATAGCCAAGCACATGTTGTAGTAATGATACTTTTAACATTTATTGTACTAGTTATTTTTCCTGTGTATGGTAACTCTGTCTAAATTTGGGTCATGAATAGTGTTTGATGGGAAACTATTTGAGGACTTGTTTACTTTGACTAGTACCAGACAATTTTACTCATTATTGGATTATTCTTCATACTCAGGATACCAAAAGTTGGGGTAAAATGCATAAACACTGACGTACAGTACCTGTGTGGCAAAGAAGAGTGTGGGCATGACAGTGAGTGATGGGGTACTTGGCAGGACAAGGTGGGGTGTGCAGGGCAGGGCAGGGCAGGTCAGGTGGTACCCTTTCCCTCCTCCATTTCCATCAACACTCTGGAAACTGACAAGGAGGTGGGTAATACTTTAAGCACTGTTACGCCCCCTCAGACCAAAGCCAACCCCACACCTCTCTTCACCTGTCCCTCCTTTCCTTCTATTTTGTTTCGTTATTGCTGTCCCTCCTCTCTATCTCTCCTCCCTTGTGGTATATGGTCTCTCTGTCCTAGCTAAGGTTTCTTTCTTCTCTTATAATTAATATAATATAATAAATTTTCAATTAGTTAAAACTTCCCTCCCATATTTGTCATGATAATAGAAATGATAAATAATGGTTGGTGATGAGGACTTACATGAGGACTGTTGGTGGTGGCGGTGGTGCTGGTGGCGGCGGCAGTGTGGTGGTATTAGCATGTATGGTTCCAGCAGATGTATCATTGGTGTATGGAATGCTTGTACCAGTAAAAGAGGTGTTTATGTCGTTGTCGGTAACATTATCAGTGGTTAGTTTGGTCTTCTCAGTGACTGTGCTGGTGGCAGTAGTTATGTTGTTACTTGTAGATGGTTCCTGTTGATGAGGTATGTTGAGGGAGTTGTTGCTTGTAGTGGAGTGCTGATGTGTTGTATTGGTTCCGTTGACAAGGACTGGTCTCCACAGCCGTCCCCATGGCTGAACATAAAGCAGGAGGTCAGGTTGGTCTGCTGCTCTCAGGTGGTATTGTCTCCCGTCCACCTCCTGTAATGCATCAGTTTACCATATGAGGGATGTGGCAGTGTTTCAGAAATCTCTTGTTTTAAATGAAATCCCCTTGAGGATTGTTTCCTTAAAATGACACGTGAAGCATTTAGTCAAATATTTAAAACACATAATTACCCACCAATCATGTAAACATCTATACTATAATAAAATAGAGCTGCAAGTTTGTACGGTACATAAAAGTAAAGTTAGCACTGACCACGAAGGGAAGATGAGAGATCTGGAGGTGGTTGAGGATACGGATAATGGAGCTGTGTACACCCAGCTGGTAGTGAGCCACCAGGTGTAGGTTGTGTTCCGAGGGCTCCAACACCCACCTGTCAAACTGTCACACTTCTTGTCATACATTACCAACATCTTATTATGATCACAATATTGGTCCCTTTATTTCTATATATTTGTGATAAGCAACAACACATCTTTTAGTTTTGTCATTGCGGGAACATACATACATACATACATAATAACTTCACAACATCCACTCCCATCCCCCGCACGTCTCCTACACACACACACACACACCAACCTGTAGAACTGCCTGAGTTTGTCTCTGATTGACGACAGGTGTCTTCTGAAGGCAGGCAGCATGTAGACGAAGGGATTGTAATCACGGCCGGAGAAGGATTGAAACTCAGACTCCATAACCTCAAACCTCTCCAACACCTGTAATTGACGGACATGGGTGCTCACCATTCTGATGCACGGGTGAGTTACGATTATTGATTTGATTTATTGATATTGGGCGCCGCAACAGCGAGGTCATGTGGCACCCGATGAATAAGGTGACTGAGAGGTGGGAGAGTAAGCACAAGATGTAACAGATGAAAAAAAAGGGACAGTTGGAGAAGTGAAAGCCTCTTTTAATCACCTTTTACGACATGCAGGGATACTGGGAGTTATGAATATCATGTGTCATCGTATGTAGGGCCACGGGGCAAGAATATCCACGATGTTGACTGACGATGACGTGATACCAGTACGATGGGTGAGTTCTGTAGTGGTGTAGTGTGTCTAGGGAGTCATCGTACCTACCATGCGTCAACACCATCATCAATGTTCATGTTTACTGCCTTAATTTAGATGATCACAACAACAAACGACCATCATTAAATTATGGGACCATGTGATCGTGTGTGAGACCTACTAGTGGCTTCTGATTCCTCCTGACTATGCCATAAAACAAGCTCCTTTAATGCTAGGTGGTATTTCATGGCAATATTTGAAGGACTCTGTAACATCCAATTTTCTGACTACATCACTGGGGTCCTTAAATCAACACCCACCCACCTTGTCCAAATACTTTAGCCTGGTCCACTCCATGCCACTAAAGAGATCCAGGAGGTTAAACAGAAGGTGGGCGTCGGCAGGCATGATGGGGTGGGCCAGGTGAGGGCGTACGAGGTCACGGATATTGGGTAGGAAGTCGAGGGGGCCGTGGAGGGTGCGTAGGTGTGGCTGGAGGTCACTGAGGGTCATATTGTCCAGTTGGATGGTCACGTAGCTGGTCAGGTTGGAGGTGTGTGCCAACCACTCCCGATAGATGGCGTCGCTGTCCAGTGTCCCCCGCATTTGGATCTGTGTGTTGTTGTTGTTAGGATACGAGGGGAATAACCCAATATCTACCTTATACACACATACAGAGAGAGAGAGAGAGAGAGAGAGGGGGGGGGAGGGAGAGGGAGGGAGCGGGAGAGGAATAACTTAGTTTGAGTGAACTAGTAAAAAAACACCGACCGAGAAATACGAACGATAAAAAAAAAAATAAAAAAAATAAGATAGGCTACAATAATAAGGGGTCTTCATTGTGCGACTCGCGAGCCAGTGGCGGCTCGCAATGACCTGATTGGCGGCTCCCAAGAGAGAGAGAGAAGAGAGAGAGAAAAAAAGAAAATCATCAGTGATCAGAGAAAAAGTCCAAAGTATTAGATATAAATTGCATCACTATGCCGTATCAGATGTATCATTTAATAAAATTGCTAATGGGAATAGGCCTATCCATGTGGTTTATGGCTTATGCGGCTCTCACTCTGAATATGTCCTGAACTTTTGGCTCGTGAAAAAATTAGTGAATAAAACACTGGATGGTGTACATGTTCAGAGAGAGAGAGAGAGAGAGAGACACGTAAAATCCCAACAGATAAACACACCATTGCTTCATCGACTCTAGCCTAGTTGTGATTGGTTGGTTGTAGTGGTGATAGAGGAGTTGTTATTGTTGTTGAGATCATATTATAAACTTATTACCATGCATGTATGTGTATGACTGTATGTATGTATGTGTTATGTCCATGTATAGTCACGAGCACTAATAATAAGTATACAGTTTTGGTTGAAGCTTTGAACAGTCCAATAATTCACCAACGAACTAATTCCAATAGAGATCTTATTGTGCATTTGATTTCTGTCTGTAGGTAGTCGAAGCACACCTGAATACTTCTTAGTGCTCGTGACTGTACACAAATCATTCCTGAGGTCTTCCCAGTGTTAATTAAGGGTAGATTCACTCGTTGGCAAATTGGAAGGCTACTGCCAGATTCCACCCAACTCTACCACGAAACAAATCACATCAATGTTATAATTATACCATTATAGACCAGCAGACAATATATATATACCGGTATATAATTAGCCTTACATTTACCACCCTCTCAGGCTAACGCACCAGGAAACATTTAATCAACGTAACATTATTTTACTACTTCTTGATCTATACATGTCTTGTTACTCTACATAAGGAAAAAAAAAAAAATATATATATATATATAAATAATTAATTAACCTTACTTTTACCACTCTCTCAATTTAACGCACCAGGAAACATTTAATCAACGTAACATTATTTTTCTACTTTTTTTTTTTTTTTTTACTATCCAACGTTACCTGCCTAGCGACTCTGCATTCTCTCCTGACTTGACACTTGCGACGACCACCAGACCTCCACCTAACTCCTGCATTTGATCCCTGGGAATTCTGTTTGGTCAGACCGGGAGAAGCATGTCCTGTGTTTTGGTGGTGGTGGTGGTGGTTGTGGTCGTGGGTGAGTTGGAGATTTTGGTTGTGTGTTGAGGGGGATTGGTGGTGATGGGGGCTGTGTTGTTGGATATTAGGATTGTGTTGTTGTTGTTGATGGTGGTGGTGGTAGTTGATGTTGTGGTGATTGGGGTTGTGTTGTTGTTGTTGGGAGTGGTTGTGTTGGAGATTACTAAGGTTATGTTGTTGGTGGTGGTAGTTGTTGTTGTTGTGGTTGTGGTGGTGTTGATGGTGTTGGTGATTGGGGGAGTGTTGTTGATGATGTTGGTGGTAGTTGTAGTAGTTGTTTCGTTGTTGTTGTTGGTGGTGGTGGTGATTATGGTAGTAGAAGTGTTGGCGGTTGTGGTAGTGGTTGTAATTGGCAGGTCGCTTAGGGTACTGATTGTTGTGACTAGGTTGATGTTGTTGTTGTTGCATTAGTTGTTGTTGTTGTGTAATGTGTGGTCTGGAGTGATGATGATGATAATGACGATGACTGTTGTAGTTATTGCATTGTTGTTGTTGTTGTTGTTGTTGTGGTGTAGTGTGTGGTCTGGAGTGATGATGGTGTGAATAAGGATGACTGTTGTAGTTATTGTACTGTTGTTGTTGATTGGTGTGAGGTCCTGGGGTAACTCTGAAAGACACCAATTGAACAGTGGTTAGTAAAAATTTGTCTCACACATGCAGTCGTAATTATTATCATCATCACACATACACAGTAGAGGGCCACTGATTCCTCCAAACTATGCCACGAAACAGACCTCCTATTAGTAACAATAAGGTGATTAATGTTTGATGGTATAGTTTGGAGAAATCAGCAGCCCTCCAATTCACTCTAAAAATAAAAGGTTCTCCCCTTAACTAGGTATACATATATGAATGTCAATATTTACTAATCATTTAAGTACTTCTTCTCATACATTATTAGTTTACGTCAAGAAAAATAATTAATTTGTTCAGTTCAACACTTTATACACACTTTGGGATTATTGTGTGTACAGTCGGTGGCAGAAGTCCTGTCGCCTCACCTGCTTCACCGAAACGCACAGTGTTCATGGACTCGAGAAATACGCATGTTTTCTACACCTAATAATCTCGAGTCTATGAACATTGGGTGCCTCGGTGAAGCAAGTGAGGCGACAGGACTTTTGCCGCCGACTGTACTGTACAGTCGGCGGCAAAAGTCCTGTCGCCTCGCTTGCTTCACCGAGGCACGCGATGTTCATAGACTCGAGTTTCTTAGGTGTAGAAAACGTGCTCTAGTTCTCGAGTCCATGAACACTGCCTGTCTCGGTGAAGCAGGTGTGGCGACAGGACTTATGCCGCCGACTGTACATTCACAATCCACAATCTCTAGCCCACATGAGTCGAAGCCTGAGATCTGAAGCAGGCGGTTTCTAGACGACAGCCCACCCAAAACCTCCATTGGTTCGAACTGTGTGTGTGTGTGACCTTGTGAGGGTTTGGGTGGGCTGTCGTCCAGAAACCGCCTGCTGCAGATCTCGGGCTTCGACTCAGGTGGGCTGGGGATTGTGGATTGCGAGTGTACAGTTGGACACATACATGGGTGGTACAGCTCAGGTGAAAGATACTTGTCCCATTTGAGTAACCAGTGTCTATTATCAGGTACAGTACTTGCTTTTTATTACCATCCTCAATACTGACTGCTGCCCCTGATGTCTCCTATTTGGTACTAAGGAACTTGATATTGGGAGAAATTGACCATCTTTCACTTGGGCTGTACCACCCATTCATGTGTCCAACTGTACTTACTCTACTTACATTTCTTCACCTGATGCGACTTTCTGTACAACCACCACCACCACCATCATCATTATTATTATTTTTATTACCGTTGTCTTCATTCTTTTCATTGTAGTGTTGTAGTGAGCTGTGGGAATGCATAACTATTATCAGTCACATGGATGGCCTTGCTGGTGTGCCCTCTATGGACTGTCATTAGAATCATATATTGGGTAGGGACTGACGGTGTATATTTGCATGTGGTGGGTGTCAAAAAAAAAAAAAAAAAAAAAAAAAAAGAGAGAAAAAAAAAATTGAGCAGGAGGGAGGGGTCTGATGGTTTTGTATATGATGGGCACATCAGCTCATGATACCCCGGGAACACACACACACACACACACACACACACAGACAGAGCTCATAATGCCCCGGGAATAAACAACTTTTTTTTTTCAGTAACCATCGTCTAGGGCAGTGATTCTTAAACTTCTTTTCCTCACGCCCCCCTCTGCATTATGTATAGATCCCGCGCCCCCCTATCCCTTAAAATATTTACCAAACACTATACTATGAATTTAGAATTACTTATGGTATGGGTGGGGTGGCGAGGGAAGCTAGCCGTATCAGCTGGGGGGTTCGGGTTCGAAAATTTTGGAAATTTGTGCAATAATTAATATCACAGATTATTTACCAAAACCCTGCCCGCGCTCCCCCCCCCCCCCCCTGGAAGTTTCTGACGCCCCCCAGTTTAAGAACCACTGGTCTAGGGTGTCTGAATGTTTCACACGAGAATTGCACCCATAGTTTTTTTCCCCCCCTTTGTGTAACATTCTAAAACAACTTTCTCTGTGCAGCTTTTTCAGTGGAAGGTCCGTATTTTCCCTACGTAAACTTCACTCCACTCACCCCTCAGTTCCTGTCCCCTCTACGTCTAAAATAATGGTCGAACGTGTATCCCTATTATTCCCTAACCCGTGACGCTCGCTTCCACTCCGATTCCACCTTGAAAATCCATTACCAGTCACATCTGTTCACCAAGTCACCACGCAACAAACACCCACTGCTTCTGTTCACAGTTTCACCACACACACACACACACACTGTCTCGACTCACAGCTTTACCACACACACACACACTCTGTCTCAACTCTTCTCGATTCACACACACACACACACTCACTGTCTCTATTCACAGCTTCATCACTCCACACACACAAATACAGCTTCGACTTACAGCTTCATCACACCACCCACATATGGACTGCTTCGACTCACAGATTCACATCAGGTTTCGATACTTTAGATTCATACTTTGACCAGTACAGCAATGGATACCGTGTGAGGTAGTGGTAGTGGCTGTGTGTTGTGTACTCTTTCATTGTTCCTCGCCACATATATCACCAACAAGACTTTATTGTATCTAAACACACTAGGCAGGCAAGTCTTGTGAGTCGTAAAAGGTACATAACATAACATACACGTGTGTTTTGCCGAGTAAAGTTACTTGGAAAGACTGTGAAAATCCGTAATGGCTGTGTGTAGTAATTCCGGTCCTCACCCCATTTATCATCAATATTACCTTTACATGGATACTGTACACTTGGCAAGAAAGTCTCATGAGTTATTAAAGTTTTACACTGTGTTTTACCTAGTCAAGTTAACTACAAAGACTATAGGAAATCTTCTGTGTGTAGTGTACTTTTAAAGAGGACGTGGATGGATTGATTGATGAGTGACGTTGGTGTTCAAGGCCTGCAAATTGTATGTAGCCCTACCCACCGCTGTCTGTTCATATTCTACTTCAACCTCCTACCTTCAACCCCCAACTCGAATCCCTACTCGTAACTTTTACTTCAATCTCCAACTTTCATCCCCCAACTCACAACCTTTACCTCAACCCCCTACCTTCATCCCCCAACTCACAACCTTTACCTCAACCCCCTACCTTCATCCCCCAACTCACAACCTTTACCTCAACCTCCTACCTTCATCCCCCAACTCACAACCTTTACCTCAACCTCCTACCTTCATCCCCCAACTCACAACCTTTACCTCAACCTCCTACCTTCATCCCCCAACTCACAACCTTTACCTCAACCTCCTACCTTCATCCCCCAACTCACAACCTTTACCTCAACCTCCTACCTTCATCCCCCAACTCACAACCTTTACCTCAACCTCCTACCTTCATCCCCCAACTCACAACCTTTACCTCAACCTCCTACCTTCATCCCCCAACTCACAACCTTTACCTCAACCTCCTACCTTCATCCCCCAACCCACAACCTTTACCTCAACCCCCTACCTTCATCCCCCAACCCACGACTTCGATAATGATGACAGCGTTCTACATCAGTCTCCAACCTTCACCCTCCAATTTGCCACTTGGATGACCTAACTGCAACATCATCGTTACAATAAGGTATGTTTGGTAGTACTTTGACCATGGGGAAAAGGGAAGGGAGGTGGTGTAGGAAAAAGGGAAGGGTTGTGGGGAAAAGGGAAGGGAGGGGCTGTGGGGAAAAGGGAAGGGACGTGTTGTGGGGAAAAGGGAAGGGAGGTGGTGTAGGAAAAAGGGAAGGGACGTGTTGTGGGGAAAAGGGAAGGGATGTGGTGTGGGGAAAAGGGAAGGGAGGGGCTGTGGGGAAAGGGAGGGATTGTGGGGAAAGGGAGGGGTTGTGGGGAAAGGGAGGGATTGTGGGGAAAGAGAGGTGTTGGGGATAAGGGAGGGGTTGTGGGGAAAAGGGGGGGGGGTTGTGGGGCTGAAAATCAATAAGGACAAGTTATTTAACCAACGAGAAGGACATATAATAATAATAATAATAATAATAATAATGGAATGTTGATTGTTGTTGTTGTTGTTGTGGTTGTTGTTATTATTGTTGTTGTTATTATTGTTGTTGGTGTTATTGTTGGTTGTTGTTGGTGTTATTGTTTGTTCATTGTTGGTTGTTGTTGTGGTTGTTGTTGTGGTTGTTGTTGTGGTTGTGGTTGTTGTTGGTGTTTGTTTATTGTTGGTTGTTGTTGTTTGTTTATTGTTGGTTGTTGTTGTTTGTTTATTGTTGGTTGTTGTTGGTGTTATTGTTTGTTTATTGTTGGTTGTTGTTGTTTGTTTATTGTTGTTGTTTGTTTATTGTTGGTTGTTGTTGGTGTTATAGTTTGTTTGTTTGTTGTTTGTTTGTGGTTGTTTGTTGTTTAAAGTTGGGTGTTCATTGTTTATAGTTGTTTATTATTTGTTTATTATTGTTGTTTATTATTGTTGTTTATTATTGTTGTTTATTATTGTTGTTTATTATTGTTGTTTATTATTGTTGTTTAATATGTTGTTTATTATTGTTGTTTATTTTGTTGTTTATTATGTTGTTTATTATTGTTGTTTATTTTGTTGTTTATTATGTTGTTTATTATTGTTGTTTACAGTTGTTTATTATGTTGTTTATTATGTTGTTTATTATTGTTGTTTACAGTTGTTTATTATGTTGTCACCCACCTGCCCCACTCACCCACCTGCACACCGCCACTCCAACTAGACTACCCCGTACACACTGACAAGAGAGAGAGAGAGAGAGAGAGAGAGAGAGAGAGAGAGATGCTGGATGATTGAGGAGAGGATAAGGTATCAGTGGAGTGAAGTGGAGTAAAGGTGGAGGAGAATGAGTGAAGGGTATGTTGCCCTCCACCTTAACCCTTCTCTGTCTCTTGTCTCTGTCTCAGTCTCTCTCTCTCTCTCTCCCTTCCCTTCCCTTCCCTTCCCTTCCATTCCCTCCCCTCCCCTCCCCTCCCCTCCCCTCCCCTCCCTTCCCTTCCCTTCCCTTCCCTTCCCTTCCCCCTCTTTCTCTCCCTTCCCCCTCTTTCTCTCTCTCCCTTCCCTTCCCCCTCTTTCTCTCTCTCCCTTCCCTTCCTTTCCATTCCCTCCCCTCCCCTCCCCTCCCTTCCCTTCCCCCTCTTTCTCTCCTTTCCCCCTCTTTCTCTCCTTTCCCCCTCTTTCTCTCTCTCCCTTCCCTTCCCCCTCTTTCTCTCTCTCCCTTCCCTTCCCCCTCTTTCTCTCTCTCCCTTCCCTTCCCCCTCTTTCTCTCTCTCCCTTCCCTTTCCCCTCTTTCTCTCTCTCCCTTCCCTTCCCCCTCTTTCTCTCTCTCCCTTCCCTTCCCCCTCTTTCTCTCTCTCCCTTCCCTTCCCCCTCTTTCTCTCTCTCCCTTCCCTTCCCCCTCTTTCTTTCTCTCCCTTCCCTTCCCCCTCTTTCTCTCTCTCCCTTCCCTTCCCCCTCTTTCTCTCTCTCCCTTCCCTTCCCCCTCTTTCTCTCTCCCTTCCCTTCCCTTCACTCTTTTTCTCTCTCCCTTCCCTTCCCTTCACTTTTTTTCTCTCTCCCTTTCCTTCCCTTCACTCTTTTTCTCTCTCCATTCCCATCTCTTCACTCTTTTTCTCTCTCCATTCCCTTCTCTTCACTCTTTTTCTCTCTCCATTCTCTTCTCTTCACTCTTTTTCTCTCTCCATTCTCTTCTCTTCACTCTTTTTCTCTCTCCCTTCCCTTCCCTTCACTCTTTTTCTCTCTCCCTTCCCTTCCCTTCACTCTTTTTCTCTCTCCCTTCCCTTCACTCTTTTTCTCTCTCCCTTCCCTTCCCTTCACTCTTTTTCTCTCTCCCTTCCCTTCCCTTCACTCTTTTTCTCTCTCCCTTCCCTTCCCTTCACTCTTTTTCTCTCTCCCTTCCCTTCCCTCTTTTTCTCTCCCTTCCCTTCCCTCTTTTTCTCTCCCTTCCCTTCCCTCTTTTTCTCTCCTTTCCCATCCCTTCCCTTCTCTCTCTTCCCATCCCTTCCCCCTCTCCCATCCCTTCCCTCTTTTTCTCTCCCTTCCCTTCCCTCTTTTTCTCTCCCTTCCCTTCCCTGCCCTTCCCATCCCTTCCCTCTCTCCCTTCCCTCTCTCCCTTCCCATCCCTCTCTCTCTACAGAGTTTTTCAGAACAAGGTCGATCTTCTTTCATCTTCCCCATACTTTTGTTTTTATGTTGCTATCACCACTGTCTTTTATCACCGTTTTCTCTCCAGGTGATAAGAGATAAAGAATAAATATTTTTATCGTTGTCTTCGCGTCTTATCACCGACCGTTTCCATCTCACTGAGTTGGATTCTTGTCATTGCTTTCATTATTATTATCATTATTATTATTATTATTATTATTAGCAGCACTGATAATAATAATAGTAGTAGCAGTAGTAGTAGTAGTATATATATTTTTTGCTATTTTTGCTTTTGATATTGTTGCTGACTTTCCTGACGTTTACTTTCTAACACTCACGAGTCACTTTTTGAACCTTACCTGGTTAGACAGATGGAAGGACGTGGGTGGTGAACAAGGGCGTCTCACGTTCAGGAAGATTTTCGTGGTCATGGTGTTGTAGCAGTGAGTAGAGGGCGTGAGGAAGAGTGTCTTAATTTCGGTGGTGGACATCTTGTATGAAGTTATATTGGTAAAGCCAGGGTAGCATGCACACTGTTGTAACACACACACACACACACACACACACACACACACAGTCCCTCATAGCAGCAGCAGCAGTCTAAGTGTACCATGAGAGGTAATCATGACAACCAACACTAGTAGAGACCATGACAACATCACCACCACTTGAGAGGAGGAGGAGGTTGGCGACGAGCAGTTGTTAAGTTCCCTCTGGTTGTAGAAGGGACAGGTGAACCAGTAGGGCGCCGTGAGTGCTGAGGGTTCCATTGTCCTCATCTTCATAACATCGAACTCCCAGTAGACGCGGCCGGCGAAGAAGTAAGTGTGGGAGAGGATGGTGAGCGCGGCGGAGTAGTTGGGAGGCAACCCGCGCCACACAGCAATGTCTCTCGGGTAATCCATCTCCACACGGTCCCCTTTCGCTCCCAGCCTCCAGTATCTGTCTCTACTGAAGAGATAAACACGTCCGTTGTGTCCCCACCTCATGGCTGCGTCCAGTTTGGTGGCGTTGATGCCCAGGTCAGCCAGATTTCCCGACCTCACGAGTCTGGACAACCTATTGAGCTCATAGAACTTGTCCTCACTGAAGAAGACGAGATTGTCCTGCCAAACAGTGTTGGTGCCTGCTCCATACCGTGACGTCTCGTACACGGCGTCTATTTTCTGGATGGACGTGGGCAGTCCTGGGAAGCGAGTGTGTAGAAAGCCTGGAGACTCGTTCCTTATTGCCTTGCCGTTCCTGATCCTCCAGTAGTAATGGTCCTTGAAGAAGTATAGTTCCTTGAAGTAGCTGACGGTGGCGTCAATGGTGGTGAGGCAGGTGTCCGGCCGGGAAGGTGTGGGAGGTGCAGCGGTACAGGAGGGTGAGAGCGTGGGTGGAGGTGTAGGCCTTGTTGGTTGTGTTGGGGGAAGTACTGTAGGCCTAGGCGGTCTGGTTGGTGGCCAAGGTGGTCTGGTTGGTGGCCAAGGTGGTCTGGTTGGTGGCCAAGGAGGTCTGGTTGGTGGTTCTGGAGGCCTAGGTGGTCTGGTTGGTGGTTCTGGAGGCCTAGGTGGTCTGGTTGGTGGTTCTGGAGGCCTAGGTGGTCTGGTTGGTGGCCAAGGTGGTCTGGTTGGTGGCCTAGGAGGTCTGGTTGGTGGTCTCACTGGAGGTGTTGGTTGGGGTCTTGGAGGTCTTCTAGTCGTCGTAGTGGTAGTAATGTCATGCTTTGGATTGCCATAGAGAGCCTGAATGGCATACCGGTCATCAAACGGAAGGTCAAAATCCAGTGGAAATGTCTGGTAGAAGGGTGCCATCAGTGCACCGACAGCGTCCGAGTGCCGTATGCCCAGTGCGTGACCTAACTCATGGGCTGCCGTGATGAACAATGAGGTGGCCTCCAGCTCCTCCGCCATCGCATGGGGGACGAACGTTTCCGCATCGTCAAAGTGCATGTCACCGCCGATGCCATCTCCGGGGTAGAAGGCATGGGCCAGAGTGAGTCCGGGCCCATCGAAGGTGTACTGGTCCCCGTGTTCCCCCTCCACGAAGTCGATGTAGATGTCGACGTTGGGGTCCTCTTTACGCACCTCCTGGAACTTCAGGTTGGAGTGCCGCTGCCACAACTCCACGGCCTTGTAGAACTCGCTCCTGATGGTACCCTCGTCCAGTCTGTCACTGTGTCTGCTTGGGGTGCGAAGGGTCCATCTCACCTCCGTTTTCTCCCATTTACTGCCGTGAAGGGTATACCTACGCACCCTCACCCTCGTGCTGGTAATGTTGTTGTGGTTGGATATGTAGTAGGTTCGTCCTGCATCGTCGTCGTCATCTTTTACCCCACAGAACCTGATCTTTGTTGTTGCCGTTGTCGTTGTTCCGGCGTCGTTGTGGTGTTGGTGTTGTTGTTGTTTGGTTTGGTTGATGGTGGTAACGGCGTGGTCAGCAGTCGAGGATGTAACAGCAATGGAAGAGTCAGCAGGGGAGAGTGTAACAACGATGGAAGAGTCAGAAGGGGAGAGTGTATCAGCAGGGGAAGATTCAGCAGGGGAGAGTGTATCAGCAGGGGAAGAGTCAGCAGGGGAGAGTGTAACAACGATGGAAGAGTCAGAAGGGGAGAGTGTATCAGCAGGGGAAGAGTCAGCAGGGGAGAGTGTATCAGCAGGGGAAGAGTCAGCAGGGGAGAGTGTAATGGTAGAAGTTGTGTCATTAGGGGAGAATGAGTTAGAAGTAGAGGTGCCAGCAGAAGTGGTGGAGTCGGGAGGGGAAAACGGATCAGCAGAAGTAGGAGTAGAGTCAAAAGGGGAGATTGTAAGAGGAGGATAGTCAGCAACAGCAGCAAACGTCTCCCCCCTATAATCACCCACAACACCACCACCACCACCCACAACACCACCCCTTATCCCCACACTCTTGTTCACTGATCCATCACACCTCAACACACTCCTCCCTCCAGCACCTTCAGTTTTATTAGAGAGGTGGAGGAGGAGGAGGAGGACGAGGCAGTTGGGTAGTATGGGTAAGAATCGTGTCCACTTCCTCATTGTCGAATAATATTTTTTCTAGACTTTCTGAACTGGATGAGGGGGGATCATGGGTTAATTAAAGACCCTGTGATCGTATATGAAAATTGGAGGCTTCTGATTCCTCCTGTCCATGCCACGAAACAAGCTCCTTGAATATAGGTGGTGTTTCGTGGCAATGTTTGAAGGACTCTCTGACCTCCAATTTTCTGATTACATCACATGGTCCCTGAAAGTGTTGTTTTTGGGTTGTTGGTGAATCTGGAGCAACAGCACATGCCTCCAACTATTCCAAGCAACAACAGACCACCATTATTTCCGAGAACCTGGCATTGTTTTCTGACATACTTTGGAGGAATTAAGATCCTCCAATGTACCAAAAGTATACTCTACGACTTTACCAAATCACTTCAGAGGTGCTTCACATAATATTGACAACAACAACTTTCACATCCTTGCCCTCTTTCTTTCCTTTGATTAATTGCCACTGTTGATTATTGAGATTCTTGTTATTAATGGTTTCTCACATGTACAGTACGTGAATTTGTTCGTTGGGAGAAAGAAAGGAGGAAAAAGAGGAGAAGGAAGAGAGGAAGAAAGCAGGAGAGGGAAGGGAGGTACAATAAATCATGTACTGTACGTATTTGCGAGACTGTGTGTGTGTTTAGCTCTCTGTGTGTTATGTGTATGTAGCTCTCTGTATGAAGGTATGTGTGTGTATGTAGCTCCGTATGTATGTGTATAGCTCTGTGTGTACTTGTATGTGTACCTATGTATTTTTACAATGTTGTGTGTATATCTGTGTATGTATATGTGTGTGTACTTGTATGTGTACCTATGTATTTTTACAATGTTGTGTGTATATCTGTGTATGTATATGTATGTGTACTTGTATGTGTACCTATGTATTTTTACAATGTTGTCTGTATATATCGGTGTATGTATAAGTGTGTGTGCATGTGGTGATGGGACAACCAAGTGACTGACTGACTGACTGACTAACTGACCAGCTGATGTGAAGCCTAATTCCATCGACGTGTGAGTGACAGGATATGGCAACTGGTATTCAGAGATAAAACCTTTCGTCTCTACTGGGTTTTTTTCACTTCTCCAACTGTCCCTTTTTTTTTTCATCTGTTACCTTTGGTGTTTACTGTCCCACCTCTCAATCACCTTCTTCCTCGGACGCCATATGACCTCGCTGTTGCTGCGCCTACTATCAATCAATCAAGTAATCAAACCCAGGCTTCGAGGATAGTAATAAGAGTAGATTCTATTGTTGCTAATTGAAGTACTATTGATTCCTCCTAAGTACACCAGAAAATAGACAGCCTCATTGGTACAAATAGGGGATCTTTTGTTTCCTGGCTTAATTAAGTTGAAGGAATAAGAGACTTTCCAATTCTCCCCCCTAAAAAAAAAAAAGAAATAAAAGAGCAAAACAAAAAACCTTAAGAATAATTTGAACAGAGCCAATTATTCTCAAGGGTGTAATGCATTTATTGTTATCGAATTTGGGTTTATTTATATCTCTAAACACTGCCACAATAAAACCGATTCATTTTTCGTATACTCGAGGGGGTCTTTATTTTTATGTACAGTCACGAGCACTAATAAGTTTACAGCTTTGGTTGAAGCTTGAACAGTCCAATTCACCAACAAAGAAATTCCAGTGGAGATGTTATTGTGCAATTATTTACTGTCTCTATGTATTCCAAGCACACCTGAATACTTATTTGGGCTTGTGACTGTACAATGGAGATCTTATTGTTCATTTATATACTGTCTCTAGGTATTCCAAACACACCTGAATACTTATTAGTGCTCGTGACTGTACAATGCAGATCTTATTATACATTTATTTACTGTCTCAAGGTATTCCAAGCACACCTGAATACTTATTAGTGCTCGTGACTGTACAATGGAGATCTTATTATACATTTATTTACTGTCTCAAGGTATTCCAAGCACACCTGAATACTTGTGACTGTATAGTACTTTGAATAATGCAAGTGGTTAAGTTATGCCATCACGTTTTCTGTGTTACATTTGTTGTTACTCATAGAAAACCACAGTGAATTAGGAGTCAGAGAACACACACACACACAAATATAGATATAGACGCTCACAATCACGGAGAGAGAGAGAGAGAGAGAGAGAGAGAGAGACATAGAATTAGACATAAGAAAAGAAAAAAATTGAGATATAGATATAGATAGATAAAATAAGAGAGAGAGAGAGAGAGAGAGAGAGAGAGAGAGAGAGAGAGAGAGAGAGAGAGAGAGAGAGAGAGAATTTAATTAAGCAAAATTATTTACTATTGGTGGTGTTCTTACTCTTTCATGAAGGGGATAGTATATAGGCCTACTTTGGGTATGTACATTGGAGTGCCTTGATTCCTCCAAAGTAAATCAGGAAACAGAAAAAGGTGATACAAAATAATGGTGGCCTGTTGCCTGGAATAATTTGGAGGAATCAGGAAAGGCAGGGAGGGGGTGAGCGAGTGAGGGGGGAACGAGATAGGGGGAAGGCAGGGAAGGAGAGGAGGCAGGGAGGGGGGAGAGCGAGTGAGGGGAAAGGCAGGGAGGAGGGTGGGGAGTGAGTGAGGGGGGTAGAGCGAGGGAGGGGTGTGTGGCCACGTGTGAGACAAATTTGATTACAAACTTGGAGATACAAATTTATAAATATGACAGCGTGACTAATTATTATTTTCCACTCTGAGTATTTGATAGGATCTATGGCGACCCCCCCCCCCCTCCTACCCCTAATAATTTTACCGTAAGTGTGTGTGTCTACATTCACCTATACATTAAAAAATACCCAAAATTAGGCTGTGTGTGTGTGTGTGTGTGTGTGTGTGTGTGTGTGTGTGTGTGTGTGTGTGTTTACCTATGCATAAAATAAGGCCCAAAATTATACGTGTGTGTGTGTCTATTCACCTATACATTAGAAAAAGGGCCTAAACTCGCATCATGGGAATCAAACGTTCAATCCGAAATCCAGTTTGAAAAGAAATAAAAAAATGTCTGTAGTAGTTTTGCATAAATTGTGTGACCCTCAGGAAGGCATGTTTTTATAAGGACAGGGGCGTTAGTATTTCACAGCCAGACGTCTCAACATGTTCACTGTATGGACACACACACAACACATACACACACACAACACACAAAACACACACAAAACACACAACACACACGCACACATACACACACACACACATACACACACACACACACAACACACACACACAAAACACAAAACACACAACACACACACACAGCTACCTGCAGGGACCCCTCGAAAATTTTTTGTTTGTTTGTTGGACTAGACAAGATTCTATGACAACAAGGGCTGGAACAGTGGTTAGGTCTATATAGTATTGGCCTCAAGAATTAGTACACACACACACACACACACACACTGTTGTTGTTTTCAAGGGTTTAAAACAATATATATAGAAAATGTAAGACTATGTAACTGCAATACAACATTGTTATTATTAGGTTTGTTGTTTTGCAATCACTGATTCACTTGGCAGACACACACACATACACACACACAGGCATATATATATATACACACACACAGGCATATATATATATATACACACACACACACACACACACACACACACACACACACACAGGCATACACACACACAGGTATACACACACACACAAAGGCATATACACACACACAAAGGCATATAAACACACATACACACACACATACACACACACACACACACACACACACAGGCATATACACACACACACAGGCATATACACACACACAGGCATATACACACACACAGGCATATACACACACACAGGCATATACACACACACAGGCATATACACACACACAGGCATATACACACACACAGGCATACACACACACACAGACATATACACACACACATACACACAGACATACACACACACACAGACACACATACACACACAGACATATACACACACACACACATACATAGACACACACACACAAACACACTCAGAGACATACATAAACATTTGCAATATTTCCAGAATAAACATTTGCAATATTTCCATATAGCCTGTGTAAGAATTCATGTGGCCAACTGTACATACATTAATATCATTATTATCTTTACCCAGAACGTATTTACACAGACTATTATAATATTATTATGTTCTTACTTTATTACTATTTCCTTCCTCACTAACTTCCTTTTCCTTACCTACTCTTTCCTTACCTACTCTTTCCTTCCTCGCTAATTTATTTTTTCTCACCTACTCTTTCCTTCCTTACTAACTTACTTTTCCTTGCCTACTCTTTCCTTACCTACTCTTTCCTTACCCACTCTTTCCTTACCCACTCTTTCCTTACCTACTCTTTCCTTTCTCAGCAACTTACTCTTCCTTACCTACTCTTTTCTTTCTCAGCAATTTACTCTTTCTTACCTACTCTTCCCTTCCTCATCACCTTACTTTTTCACTCACTATGTTCTTTCTTCCTCTCTCATTTCTCATCACCTTACTTTTTCTTACCTACTCTTCCCTTTCTCATCACCTTACTTTTTCACACACTAGAGGTTCTTTCTTCTTACTCTTTCCTTCCTTATTAACTTACCTTCTCTTCCCCTTCTCTTTCTCTTTTCACTTCCTTTCCCTTCCCTTTCTTTCCCTTATTTTCTCTTCCATTCCCTTCTCCTCCCTTCCCTTCTCCTTCCTTCCCTTCTCCTCCCTTCCCTTCTCCTCCTATTCCCTTCCCTTCCCTTCCACCTGTCAATTCATTTTCCCCTTCTGTGCTCTCCTATTCTTCTCGTCCTCTCCCCTCCCCTCCTCTCCTCTTCTCTTTTTCATCCAACCCAACCCTCACCCCAACACACACTCGTATCTCAAAATCCTGACCCCCTGCCCCCCTACTATCACCTGCTCCCCCCTCCCACGACCACCTCCCCCCCTCCCACTACCACCTGCCCCTCCAACACCACCTACCCCCCTTCTCTATACCACCTGCCCCACTCCCACCTAACCCCCCCCCCCACTAACGCCTCCCCTCCCCACTAACGCCTCCCCTCCCCACTAACGCCTCCCCTCCAACTAACGCCTCCCCCCATCTTCACCGCCCCACAACCCCTACCTACCCCCTACATATCCCCCCCACTACCACCCCCCCCACATCTACCCTCACTCTACTAACTACCGTTCCACCTCCACATCTACCCACCCCTACCTCTACCCCCACCCCCACCCCTACCCCCACCCCCACCCCCACCCTATGTCTACCCCCAACCCACGGAATTTTATATCACTACTCTCATTTTTTCCAGGCCATTTTTCCTTTTTTTTTTTTTTTTTCCAAATTGTGAAGTCCGTTTGTGTATGTTCTTTGATGTCCCCATTAACCCAAAATGTTGCTAATGGTTAGAGAGAGAGAGAGAGAGAGAGAGAGAGAGAGAGAGAGAGAGAGAGATGACATTAAGGGGGTAGTACAGTGTTGGTAAATCTGGAGCAACTGAATCCTCCAAACTATTCCAAGCAACAGAACACCATTATTTTTGCACGTCTGGTCCTGTTTCCTAGCATACTTTGGAGGAATCAAGGCACTCCAATGTACCAAAAAAGAATTACCACCTTAAGGGACCCTGTGTTGTAGTCAGAAAATTGGAGGTAAATGAGTCCTACAAATATTACCATGAAACTCGACCTATATAGAAGTAACTTGTTTCGTGGCATAGTCAGAAGGAATCAGAAGCCTCCAATTATCTTTCATACACGATCATAGGGTCTTTAACACAACATTATACATTTGTTTTATTATATTTTTTCCCCTTTCAAATTAACACAACTTTATCCACTCAATTTATTTTCCGTTTATGTAATTTTATCCCCTTTCAAATTATCACAGTATTTTCCATGTATTTTATTTTATCTTTCCGAATTAACACAATATATTTTCCACTCATTTTATTTACCCTTGCAAAGTAAACACATTATCCACTTTTTTTTTTTTTTTTTTTCCAATTTACACGACTTTTTCCATCTATTCTATATTTTCCGTCCAAATTATCACTATTTTCCACTTTTATATATTTTACCTTTTCAAATTACCACAACATTTTCCATTTAATAATTTTCCTCATCCATTATTTACCACTTTTTTTTTTTTTATTTCCTTCCAAATTACCACAA
>JAWQEG010001742.1:45000-47500 GCA_033782935.1 Petrolisthes cinctipes | reverse complement strand
ATTGTCCAAAGATTCATATACGTGTCTCTGATCAGAACAGAATATTTGACCTCCAGTGTATATTTGAGGTCATTATTATTACCTATTATTAAGGGCAAGATTATTATGCATAGAAGGGAATTATAGTTAAAAATTTTTGACTAAGATATAAAAATAACTCTTATATAAATACTAGTTATATTGGATCAGAACTCGGGGTGCTTCGTTTAAGGAGGAAATTCGGTGTTTGTAAATTTGGAGCAACTGAACCCTCCAAACTATTCCAAGCAACAGAACAGCATTATTTTTTGTTCATCTGGTGTTGTTTCCTGGCATACTTTGGAGGAATCAAGACACTCCAATGTACCAAATAAGAATTACCACCTTAAGGGACCCTGTGTTGTTGTATGTAGTCAGAAAATTTGACGACGAGTCTTAAATATTGCGTGGCATAGTTGGAGGAATTAAGTCGACACCTTCCAATTCACTAACAAGAAAATCTCCCCTTAAATAATTGACTCTAGATCCACTGAAGAAAATAAATGTATATGTGAATAAATATAATAAAAATGAGAGTCGCATCACAACGAGTGTATTCAGGGGAACTCTTGGTTGGTAAGTTGGAAGGTATTTTGATTCCCTCCAAACTATGCCACGAAACATTAGCAGATTCCCCCCTATTAGTACCAATTAGGGAGTCTGTGTTTTCTGGTATAGTTAGGAGGAATCAGTAGCCTTCCAATTCAACAACAATAACAACTGAAGAATCTCCCCTCAAGGACCCCCGTGATGTAGTCAGAAAAATGGATGTTAGCGAGTCCTTCAAACATTGCCACGAAACACACACACCTACATTAAAGCAGCTTGTTTGTTTGTTTGTTTAGTGGCATAGTCAGGAGGAATCAGAAGCCACAACCAGGTCTCATACACAATCACAGGGTTCCTTAATAGAGTCAAGATAGTGAAAATATATTGTTAAGGATTGTATTTATAGACGTTTTTACATACCTTGTGTCAGTGGGCCCTTTCTGGAACAGCCGTCCAACACACAACAACAGAGATACGAGTGATCACGTTAACCACTCCTCTGTTTTATGTACTTTTAACACTGTGGGAGACGGTAACTACACACGTATATACTGTAAATACACACACAAACACACACACGTCCTTGAATAGTTGTTCCTTCCCCTCTGCCGTCACAGAGGAGACTTGAATGAGGCGAGCAAGTGCACCTGACACATATATATACCTGCGGTTTCTCATTGCCACATAGCACCTTGTAACCCAATTCCAGTTTGTTTGTTTATGTTTGCTATGGACAATATATATTTGGCACCAGATTCTACACCAACGTCACTTAACTAAATTACAGATAGTCTTATATTATCTGGACTGTAAGATATGCACTATAAAACCTTCAATTATCTTGCAATCCGAGTTTGTGCATAGTGAGAACTGCACTTTAGGTGAAATTATCTATAAGCCGTCGGTAATTTCATGCCATTAATTCAGGGGGAAAATTTTGTGTTGGTAAATATGGAGCAACTGAATCCTCCAAACTATTCCAAGCAACAGAACAAACACCATTATTTTTGTTCATCTGGTCCTGTTTCCTGCATGGCATACTTTGGAGGAATCAAGGCACTCCAATGTAACAAAAGTGAATTACCCCACTTAAATTATATATATCTTAATTAAGGGAAGGTTCTCTTGTTTGTGAATTGGAAGGTGTGTTGTGATTCCTCCAATTAAACTATGCCACGAAACCGATCCCCCTTTTAATAATAATAATAATAATAATGGGGTGATTTGTCTTGTGGTATAGTTTGGAGGAATTAATAGCCTTTCAATAATTCACCTACTCTTAAGGGACCTTGTGTTGTATAGTCAGTAAATAATAGAAGGTTAACGAATCCTTCAAACATTGCCACGAAGCACCACCCATACTGAAGGAGCCTAGTATCTGTTTCGTGGGATAGTCAAGGAGGAATTAGCAGCCACCAAGTTTCATACACGATCATAATCATAGGGTCCTTAAAATAAACAAATACTACTGTCCCCAATACTGTATGTACTTACACTCGCAATCCAAAATTTGTATCCAGCAGGTCTTGTTGTTGAAGTTTCGAATCATTTGACATACTAGTGAACCAATTACAACACTTATCCTGTTTTATATTTGCTTGAACTCGCTTAATACTCGATCAGGCTATTCAAAGCAAGCCTGGATACATATTTTGGATTGCGAGTGTACTTCCCTATACAATATAAAGAGGTCATGGGCAACGAGAAACGAGTACAAGTGTTAAATAAAAATAGAATAAAATAGATATAAACGTCTAGCTGTTAACTTCCTCCTTCAACCACCATAACGAAGCTTTGGGGTTTTCAGAAGTCAGTCAGGATTCCCGTATTGTCTGTGTGTGTGTGTGTGTGTGTGTGTTTGTACTCTGTTTATTCTGTGTGAGTGTGTGTGTAGGCTATTCTGTGTGTGTGTGTGTGTTTGTACTCTGTTTAT
>JAWQEG010001742.1:0-40000 GCA_033782935.1 Petrolisthes cinctipes | reverse complement strand
ACGAATCAAAGAATTTCTTTTTTAACCGGGTCGTCAACTTATGGAATGGGCTTCCCCGTAATGTAATTGACTGTAACACCGTAGACAGCTTCAAACGTCGCTTAGATAAACACCTTGCGTCTAATCCCCGACTTACAATGTTTACTAATGAATAATTTTTGCCCATTACAGGTGGCAAGTTAGCCAAATTTCACCTACTTTCTATCTTTCCTATAAAATTTCCTTGTGGAGTATTTCAGCCAACCCCACAGGGTTCCCATTCCTAACTTTATTTCCTGTACGGCTCAGGCCGGAGGGATTGGAGGGTGGGGAGAGAGCCTTCTACTTTGCTATCCTTACCTACGACTATCACTGGGGAGTAATTCATTCTCCACCAGTAACCTTCTAATCAGATCACCTCGTGTGGACCGTAAGGTCTGTTGTGGTCTGTGTTTCTATGTAACTCTCTCTCTCTCTCTCTCTCTCTCTCTCTCTCTCTCTCTCTCTCTCTCATTTTCTTGTAACATCTTCGTTCCAAGTCCCCCCCCTCTCTCTCTCTCTCTCTCTCTCTCTCTCTCTCTCTCTCTCTCTCTCTCTCTCTCTCTCTGTGTGTTTGTGTGCACGTGTCTAACCTAAATAATAACAAAAAATTCCGGTAGTACTTTATATAGAACAATGACTGACTCAACTTGACATTTTACACGATCGAGTTTTCTATTTGGTACGAGAAATTTTCCTTCCCTTTCTTATCAGTGTGAGGGAGGGAGAAAGTAGGAGGAGGAGGAGGAGGAAGGAGAGGAGGAGGGAGAGAGTAGGAGGAGGAGGAAGGAGAGGATGAGGGAGAGAGTAGGAGGAGGAGGAGGAAGGAGAGAGTAGGAGGAGGTGGAAGGAGAGGATGAGGGAGAGAGTAGGATGAGGTGGAAGGAGAGGATGAGGGAGAGAGTAGGAGGAGGAGGAGGAAGGAGAGAATGAGGGAGAGAGTGGTGGAAGGTTATGAGGGAAGGAGAGAGGCAAAGGGTTGAAATGTGGGAAGAGAGAGAGAGAGAGAGAGAGAGGTCCAAGGACATGAAGCAAATAATAAATACACAGTGTATAATTACATATTAGAGCCTAGTTTATTTTTGTTTTTATCTGGCAACAATGGGTGGCTATACTATGGGTCCTTCTTTCTTTAATGTGTTTTTAGTTTTCCTTTCTTCTGTGTCCCAGTTTCAATTTTTTTTCATTATTATTATTTGTCCATTTTCTTGTTACCTCTTAGTACCATACCCTCTCTCTCTCTCTCTCTCTCTCTCTCTCTCTGTCTGTAAATTATCGGTAAAAGTAATGCAATTCAAGACAAACTACTCTCACAATATACACACCTCTGTTCAGTCACGAGTCAGAATAAGTATCCATCCATGCAGGTCTTAATTGTTGAAGCTTCGAAACATCTGACAGTCATACCAGTGAATCAATCAACCAATAAGGGACCCTGTGATGTCGTCAGAAAATTGGAGGTAAATGAGTCCTTCAAATATTGCCACGAAACACCACTTAATTAAGGATATATGGAAGGAGCTTGTTTTGTGGTATAGTCAATTGTAATCAGAAGTCTCCAATAATTATCATACACGATCACAGGGTCATTAAAATACATAATATATTCGAAGCAGGACAGCCAGAACTTCAGGGATGATTATTATTATTATTATTATTATTATTATTATTATTATTATTATTAACACTGAAATGTACGTGAAACATGAGGCTAATTTTGTTATAATTTTAATCACAAGGGGATAGGTAGGTGCATTTTCCCCACGATTGATAATATATATAAAAAAGTGAGAGTTTTACATATTAGGATGAACACACACACATACAGAGATAGTCGAGGTTGTTGATGTTGTTGTTCTTGTTGTTGGGGGTTAAAAAAGTAGGGGTGGAAGATGAAGGTATTGTACGTATAAAGTGTATGTATGAAAGGTCGAGGTGGCTTTGAAAACATAGGAGGTGGTATTGGTGGTGGAGGTAAGTAAGTTAGACTCTGCATTTATAGACTAAAATAAAGAGAAGGTTCCACAGCAAAAACTTGACCACCTACCTACCCACCTTACCACCCTCACTCCCACGAACCCTCACTCCCTCTGTACAGTTGGCCTCGGGAATAACTGGTACACAGAGCATTAATTGGTTACAAGGGGTCATCTTTATTCTGTACACTCGTGATACATAATTTCTGACCAGAGTGTGAGGAGCAGAAAGCTTCGAATCGCCTGGTATTGATCATTTCCCCACCCACTACACCTATAGAGGCTGAGTTCGAATGCAGGGTATGTGTGTGTGTGTGTGTGTGTGTGTGTGGTGCCTGCCGTTCGTCTCTGGTCAGAAATTACATATCACGAGTGTACATATATACTGTAGGCATTGTTCTGCTGACTGACTGACTGACTGACTGATTGATTCAAGTATTACCCAAATAACATTACTAGAAAAGCTGGCTGGGTGTGAGGTAATTAAGGGGGTAATTCGCTTTTGTTGTATTGGAGTGTCTTGATTCCTCCAAAGTATACCAGGAAACAAGACCAGATGAACAAAAATAATGGTGTTCTGTTGGTTGGAATAGTTTGGAGGATTCAGTTGCTCCAAATTTACCAACACCAAATTTCCTCCTTAATGAACTAAATTTTCTATGTAGTTGTTACGAACCCTTGATGTTACAGACGTGGTGTATACGAATTGCTGAGGCTGACTGTACAGTACGTGTTTCGTCTCCTTTGATGAGGAGGATATAAGGTAGAGGATTATTATTGTTTCACTATTCCCACCACTACTATTATTGACTTTAACTACTACTACTACTATTAATACTACTGTAACTATTATTGCTACTATACTACTACTCTAATTACTACTACTACTACTACTACTTCAACTATTACTTCTGCTACTACTACTACTACATACTATATATTACTACTACCACTGCTACTATTACTACTACTACTGTAACAACTATTATTGCTACTACTATTACTACTACAAACATCATCATCACTACAGTACCTTTGCAGCCACTACCACCACCTATAATATGTAGTGAAGATGACAATAACGAATGAAATATCCTACCTACTGCATCAATTCCGAAACCTGTACGTGTGTCTCATGTAAATAAAGGCATCGATTATTATTTCTCTCACCAGTGTTGTGTTGTGTTGTGATGTGACGTATCCACAATGGTTATAACACTTTACTCATTATATATCAGTATTAATACGTTGACTTGTATGTATGATATTGAGTAGAGAACAGTTCATTAATTAATTAAAGGGGTACGGGAGTAGAGGGACAGGCTTGAGGAGGGGGGGACTGGGGGGTGCGAGAATAGGGGGACAGGCTAAATTAATTGGGGTGGGTAGAAAGCCTGTCCCCTATTCCCGCACACCCCTAACCCCCCCCCCCCACCATTACCAAGCCTGTCCCCCTACTCCCGCACCCCCCAAAACTCCCCCAAGCCTGTCCTCCTACTCCAGCACCCCCCAAACCCCCCCACCAAGCCTTTCCCCCTACTCCCGCACCCCCAAAAACTCCCCCCCAAGCCTGTCCCCCTACTCCCGCATCCCCCCAAACCCCCCCAAGCCTATCCCATTATTCCCTCACCCCCTTAAGGGAATAGTACAGCAGTGTTGGTAAATCTGGAGCAACTGATTCCTCAAAAACTATTCCAAGCAACAACTGGACACCATTATTTTTTGTTCATATGGTTGGTCCTGTTTCCTGGCATACTTTGGAGGAATCAAGGTGCTCCAGTGTGCCAAAGGTGTATTATCCCCTTAATTTCAAACAACACCCCCAGCATATTGGTAGACGAGGTACAGTTGTTGACATATGAAACAGACACAACTGAAATTGAACCCCTCACTGAGCGTAGAGTAGGATGAGACATTGTGTGTGTGTTTACTGTAGAGGCGACGCGGGCTATTCTAGGCTCGATAAGGGCATTGAAATGTGTCTGTTTCTAATGTCCGCAACTGTACGTGGCCCCCAGCCGTGCCCGAGCCACCTACAGTACTTGCAACTTCACCACCACCACCACTACCTACCTACGACAGTTTGTGGAATAGATACACTCACAATCCACAATCCCTATAGCCCTCCTGAGTCTAAGCCCGAGATCTGGAGCAGGTGGTTTCTGGACGACAGCCCACACAAACCATCACCAGGCCACACACACACAGACACTCATATTTCGAACTAATGGAAACTTTGAGTGGGCTGTCGTCCAGAAACCGTCTGCTTCAGATATTGGGCTTTGCCTCAGGTGGGCGAGAGATTGTGGATAGCGAGTGTACAGTTGCCCACACATGAAGCTGGTATAGCCTCGCTACTTGTGAAGTAGCTACGACTGGAAGGAATGTGTGCAAAAATTAAGGTTTGTTGACACACAGACAGTAATATTATTATTACTGTCTATCTGTTAACAAACTATAACTTTTGTTCTCATTCCTTTCTGTTGTAGCTATCCTACCACACAAGTAGCGAGGCGTATCAACTTCATGGACAAAAGATGGATATAATGAAAACTTTCTCTGCATGTAAATTACTGTCCAGCTACAGCCAAGGTTATGTATAATATTGTATCCATCCTCTCACACTACACTAACCAATCCCAACATCTGGCACCGAGATGATTATAGATATCAGGCACATTACAGGACATAGACACCTTAATATGTATAAGTCGAATAATTTGACACACACACATACACACACACACTAATAGTTATATACTACGAATATATTGAGCACTTTTAAAACATGCTTCAACAACTAACTAACTCACTTACTCACTCACTCACTCACTCTCTCTCTCTCAAAAAAAAAAAAAAAATCTTCCGAGTTTCCTGTGTTCAAACATTAAAAATACTGATTTGTTAACTACTCACCTGTGTGTGTGGACTGCTTGGGGTGTTTTGGGACTGGAGTTTAATTAATTCTTCAACCAGTCAATAGTTTATCAATCAGTTGCTACTCTTAATTAATGAGACTGCTTTCTCTAAATGTTTTAACAATAATTACAGTTATATTATTACCCGGATAGTGTCAGAGTATGATGCAGTATATATATATATAATATGTAGGCTGAAATACTTATGAATGAAAGGAAAAAAAGAAGAATGTGTTAGGCCTAAAATTTTATACCACAAAACAGTAGGAGATAGAGAAGAGGGACAGCAAACACAAATATAAATGAAGGAAAGGATGAACAGTTGAAGAAATGGAAGAAGGATTGGAAGATAAAGAGGGACAGTAAGCACAAAGGTATAAGAAGGAAAGGAAAGGAGGGACAGTTAAAGAAATGGAAGAGGGAGTAGGAGACAAAGAAGAAGAATTACCAGTAAACACAAAGGTATAAGAAGGAAGGGAGGGACAGTTAAAGAAGTGGAATAGGGAGTAGGAGACAGAGAAGAGGGACAATAAACACAAAGATAAAAGAAGGAAAGGAAAGTAGGGACAGATAAAAGAAATAAAAGAGGGAGTAGGAGACAGAGAAGAGGGACAACAAACACAAAGATAAAAGAAGGAAAGGAAAGGAGGGACAGTTGAAGAAATGGAGGAGGGAGTAGGAGACAAGGAAAGAGGAACAGTAAACACACACACACACAAAAAGGAAAGGAGGGACGATAGCAGAGAGAAAATGAATAGACTTGGTTAATTATTGAGAGATATTTACACAGGTACCAAAGTCAAGCACTCAGTCAGTCACACTCCACCACACCTGAATGAGAGGAAGAGATAGACAGACTGGCCCAGGTGGCATGTGTGTGTGTGTGTATGTGTGTGTGTGTGTGTGTATGTGTGTGTGTGTGTGTGTGTGTAGCTCTCACCATCACTCACTTATCATCTTAGTCAAGCTACATCCATATACAGTAGTATTTTCTCTCAGCCTCTATAGCTGATCATGTACTGTACAATCATGGACATTAGTTTCAATACACATATGGATAACTCAAGACAAATTGCTGAATAATGTTTTCGCGCTCTCATATGATATTATTGTTTTGAATAGTGAATACTGTAGCTGTTTGTAGTAAATTAAAAGATGGTACTTGACCTACTTATTGAAAAGTTTCTCAGCTAACAAACAGAAGGAAGCTGTTAAATATTTAGCTTACCTACATGCATCACCCCAATGTGGATAATTATTATTTTCCACTACTGTATTGTAGCCTATACTCACCAACAAAGCGGTATGTGTCGCCTCCCCAAACGCTTCTTGAAGGGCAATATGTAGGAAATTAATGATCAGACAAACATATTTAACCATACAGAATGAAAATATCCAGCGGGGTAATAAATCATCTGTTAGGGTACTTGAGTTGTTGAACCTATGAAGCTTAATTAGGGACCCTGTGATGTAGTCAGAAAATTGGAGGTGAGCGAGTCCTTCAAACATTGTCACAAAACACCACCCCATATTGAAGGACCTTGTTTCATGGCATAGGCGGGAGGAATCAGAAGCCACCAAGCCTCATAAACAATCACAGGGTCCTTAATTGGCTACAAGCTTGTATGTACTGTCCTGTTAAATAGACCCACAATATAACACTTATAAATAAATACTTGTATCCACCACTACATTTTGTACACACTCCTGCATTGCAAGCCATATATATCATATATTTCCCCAGGCTATACAAATGCATAGAATACTGTACAATATGTTTAGATAATAGATGAACACTGTTTTATTCATTACCATTACTAAGTGATCTATTGGGCCAAATTGATTGTGCAAACTTAAGTTGTAGTAGTTGTGGCAGTTGTGATTGATGTTGTGGTGTGGTGGTGATAATACTACTACTAGTACTACTACTACTTCTTCTACTAGTAACCAACCAGTCACACACACACACTACCTCTATTTTAATCTCATCATTATTAATATTATTCTCATGTCTTTCTCTAGTGTGTGTGTGTGTGTGTAGATTGGAAGGGAATAGGTGCATTTTCCTCATGATTACATGTTATTATTACACTATTTGTAGTTCACTTTTTCCTTAACCACATCATTCTGTCTTGACAATAACCCAAATTTTGAGTATCCACTATCAATATACATCAATTTATATGAAACAATTTAGTAACCAGTAACCAGTCATTACCACATCATAAATTAGTCACCAAAATCACCAGAAAATTCATTCCCAAGTAGTCATGGTGTACAGTACGTGTAATGGGTTTTGTGATGTGTGAGAACACAAGATTTTATTTGTCTGAATGCTTAGACCACTTTCTGTACTCATCCCAATAGAGATAATTATTGCCATCAGCTTGACTCCCATAATACAATTGACCCTTGATATATTCTTGATTATTGCTGTACTTGTGTCAACCACTTTATTAAACACTTAGTCCTTCATATGCTTTGCTAGGCTCGTGTTATACGGTTGGCCACACTTATTCATACACAGGCTATTTGGAAAGAGATTATTATTTTGGAAGCACAGTACTGCAATGAATGGTCTACCAAATGACTCTGTGATTCCAAAACAGCAAACCTAATATTATGTTGCATTGCATTTTCATAGCGTTAAATATTCGGTCCGTTGTAATCCCTTGAAATTTACAGCATGTGTATGAATTTTTGTGGTCAATAGTACATTACAGTACTATACAACTCAACTTGGCCTGTTTTGTTTTAAATGAGATGTGTCACATAATATGTTAGCATAATATCAAGGGCTTACTGTGGTATACATAATAAATTGAGTAATAATTATGAGGACACAAAAACACTGTGTAGAAGTTGAAACTGTGTATTGGATAAAGCTTGACACATTTGTTAAAGCAAAAGGAGAAACTAGTAAAATATCATAGATACCTCTTAGGTAGGAGTGTCCAGAAGTGCATCTCAAAACATGTTGCTCCTGTACACACAAGGACAGATCACATGATTCATGTTATGTACTGTATGAGAGAGGGTAATTGGCTGGTAGGAAGTGAGATGAAGCATTGATTGGTCATAGTTGTAGATTAGTGACAGTATGATTCACAATTACATTTTCACAAAACATGACAGTAGATTATGCTGTTTAGCACAAGTTTGTTACCGGTATCTGCATAAATATTACTTCCCAACACTCTCTCTCTCTCTGTAGGTATGGATTGTACAGTACAGTAATGTAATTTTGAATCACTTATCACTCACCTACATCACTACCAAAGATGAATTGGGTCAGTATGCAACAGGAATGAGACCCTGGCTGGGACTGGCTGTAGTAGCATATCATTAAACCAAAGGGAGATGTCACCCCTTCCCTTCATCCACTTGTATTATTCATAATATAGGGTGTATGCAAAAATAGTGCTGGGCTTAGGGATGATAATAACTGGTAACATTGCTTGGAGACACTGTACCAGTTAGGACTGTTTCACACAAGCATTTTTTCCACGTCCCATTTCACTTCATAAATTTGTAAACTTTGTGTCACAAAAACACTTGTGTAAAGTGTTCCTTATTGTTCCCATGAGCCCATGTCTTTTCTTGCAAACCAAATGGCCTTTATCACAATACAGTATAAGGATGATGTGACAGTATTCCTTTATGCATAAAAATAGTGATATTACTATTAGTATTCAAAATACTGTACATTTTATCTTCCGCAAGTGAATATTATCATACAGTCATTATTGGGGATAGGTTGTAGTAGAAACAAATCTGGAGACAACTGATTCCTCCAAACTGTGCAGAGAAAGACACCTACTGTACTTCATTCTATGTGGTTGTTTTTGTGTCACATTTTGAAGGAATTAGTTTCTTCACTTTGTATTTTCCATATCCACAGTTGCTCCCCTCCTATAACTGATATAGCCACAACTCCCCTATGAAGGAAAAGTGCAACACCTCGGCTTGTTTTTATAATAAAAGATGGATGGCCAATATCTGGACTATATTCCTAGTTAAACACAATTAACAAACCCAATAACAGACCATGAAGAGGCAGCTATCTCTTCCTAACTCCTGATTGAATCAAGCCAACCAATGTTCTATAGTATAGTATGTTAGATTATCCGAGGCATAAAGGCATACATTCCCTTCTAAGTGATATGACCTTAGATACTGGTACACAGTTTGCCTTGTTGTATACATTGCCCCCAGACCCATATGAACTAAGAATACAGCCCAGAGAATGACATGTTTCTGAATGACTGTACATCATTATCTCAAATATTATCTAAGACCATGTCAATAAACTTGCTAAACCTATCATGACATTAGACTTTGATATTTCTCTTTTAGTTTAGTAAATCTGGTTTACTGTATATATCATACAAACCACAGACACAGATATATATGTATCATGACAAATATAAAAATATGAAGTTATGGATCACAAGATTTTGACTAATACGGTCCTAGATGGTGGTTGTATAGTGATGTAAGGCTGAAAAATACAGGATTCTGTAATAATGCTCTGACATGAAGGCATTGACAAGACTGTACTATGATTTCTCAGGGCCATACATTCCTTCCACACTTTTACTTGGCAACAGTTGTGTATGTCAGTTGGTTTGGTGAGTAAACGAACCAAAATAGAACAAAGACATATTGACATTTTGTTTATACGGGCATCTTCAAACTACTTTTGTCCCACTTTGGTATTTATATTCTCTAATTTATAAGCAAAATGTCAATATGCTTTCGTCACTCACACTTTATAGTCTTTCGTGTTTCCAAACTATAGATGAATAATATATATGTATATTAATATACTTTAATTCCAGTTAGAGTATGAAGAGTGAAGTCATTCTGAATATTTGGCTTGAATTTTACACTTAATACAGCTAATGCTGCTTCAATGTGGCATGTCAAGCAATCTCAAATCAATTATTGAAATGCTAGTACAGTACCAAGCCATATAGAGCATTTGGTACTTAGTTGGTACAAGGAAATAGACAAATAAAAGGGGAACTGACACATGGCACTAAACAATAAGCGTAATTCATTTAAACAAACGAATACGACACTGGAAACCAAAATGCAAACGTATTAGACAATTGCCAGTAAAAATGTGTGATGAAAATGTGACCCTTAGACTGCAGTTTGTGTGTGGTATTACTAGAACAGAGGGAGGCACAGCACTTTCCTATTAAAGTTTTGTTACTCTTGTATTGATAGAATAATTAGGAAGGTGTAACCCTATCCCTGCATACAGTATATTATCACTCTTCTTCAAAATAAGGATATGTTTCCCCAGCTATATAGATTTGTCCAGCAGTAACCCATATTTAACTAGTGTGTAAGGAAAAGACTCTGTAGCTTCACCTGTTGTAGTTATACCATCATTAGTTACAAGTACATTTTGACTCCCTATCTGACAGGAGGAAGATTTATTTACTTTTACTTGTGATTCTGACTTCAAAAGGCTGAAAATTGGCTACAAACACCCTCTCAATCAGTACAATCTAAGATATACTGTATACAGTATGGATACTACCCTGAAGAATTTGTTTTGGCATCACTGGAACTGAAACTCTCACCATGTGGATTGAAATGTTTTTTTTTTTTTTTACTATAACACATGTGGTTGTTGAATGAGTCAGGCTCTCTCACACATTACATTGGTCACTCCTCTTGGTGTGGGTTCCAGTCTCAGTGCTCTCAATTTGTGTCTTGTTAAAACACCCTGGATCAGGACAGAGAAATATCCAAGTTATGGCTGCACTGTTCATTTGAGTTGAGTAGGAAACAACAGTTATAGTGAGATACAGTAGCAGTGTTCAACATGGGTGTGACTCCCTACATACCAACACAAAATATACATCTTACTACCAGACCCATATGGCCTATTATTTGTGGGAATATATAACCCATAATGCAGTTGAACATTGAGGAAAAGAAACAACCACTTGGTGGTTAATCAACAAAAGGTCATCCTTCACTTGACCTAAAAACTGTGGGACGTTTATATTTCATTAAAAAAAAAAGCTATGGATTCCACATTATTATTACTATTATTATTAATATTATTATTATTATTATTATTACTATTAATATTATTATAATATTATCTCCTCTGTACACGCAATATAAACCACACTTCTCTATTTCTATAATCTAAGCTCGAACAACCTGAACCTGTACAGCAACTCAACGAGCATCTTTGGCTTGCAGAAAACAAGTGTTGCCAGACAGTGCACAACATTCGTTCCCTCCTTGGTGGCCTGGGGGAGCAACCAACCTATAATTGATGTACTGTTGGCCAAACATGGAACTGGAACACCATCATAAATACAGTAATGTACTTGTGTGCATGTGGCAGAATTAACACAAAAACTAATCGTACTTATCTATTGTAGTTCTTGCATTATCTGTGCACTGAATATAACTGCTACACCTTGATACATATGTGTGGGAAAAAGAATACAAAGTTGTCATTGTATCTATTATTTCACTATTATCACTGGTGCATTACTTTTATATTTTCTTGGATGCCTGGCCACAGCTAAAATTCATTCCCAGTCCCTCACAAAAGAATCAATGTGTACCAGTTTAATGCCTGTCCAACCGTATCAAGGAAAACTGTAGAGTGGAGTCACATACAACATCTCCACACCACACCAAACACTCTCAGGCTCTTACAGACACACATGTGGAATCAATCCTACTCTGTTTGTCGCTTGATTAAGTCTCCCGGTAGTTGGTACACACTTGAACCCCACGTAAAATGTTGAGTTGTTTTAGTCAGAGGGAGTTGTTGAGAAGGTCAAATCCTGAGTGTCGAGCCTGAGAGTGCTGTAACACATAATTATGCACTTTTAATGCAGAATACACAAGACACATTTTGGAAAATAACAGTGATATCATCAAAGGTAATGTATAATACCTTGCCTCTGTTTCATATACACCACTGTAATTCCCTCTAACATATCCAATTGGTCTTCAAAACAATCTAATCAAGAGCTAACTAGTGCTGACCATACTGTATGACTCAGCATATATAGAATATTTATATAAATTATATATAACATAGCTATCATGTTCCTTTACACAACAACTACAAGTACCTCGTTTGTTTATAGTCAACACTCTGTGAGTTGGTCCCATGCTGACTTCACATAGAATTTTGGTTATTGTAAATACATAAGTCCATTTTGTTGTAATATAAATGTTTTTAGGCAAGACCAAACTCATTCTTAATACAAAATATTCTGATTGTGTTGTTAACTATAATGTAAATTATTAGCCTTTAAGTTAATGTAAATTATTAGCCTTGCAGTTAAATTGTGTAGGTAAATGTTAGGAAAATGATAAAGTCTTTGCGACCAGATCAACGTAATGTGATAAATAACAGACCACTTGTGTACTGTGGCAACACTGGTCACTCTCTGCACAGGATACAGATAATAAAAACAGGCATAAAATGCAAACAATTAATGAACTCTGGTTCAAAGATAAAAAATTGCATTCTATCCTTTCATACAAATCAACTTCAAGAGTTCTCAACAAGGTGCAAGAGATTAAAACTTTGTTTTTTACTCCACCACCACCACTACATCTCTCTTTCTTTCAGTCACTCTTTTCTCTTTAAGTCTTTGGCATTCGGGCTGATGCAATAAAAGTCATTTAAATCAACAGTAGAGTGGTGTGAGTTAAGGGTCAGTCACATTGGTACATTTTCCTCCAATCTCAAATATTAGGTCACATGCACCTCACTTTCCCTCAATATTACTGCAGCTAATGTATGTCAAGATTTTACTGTATAACAAATTCTGCAATGAGGTGATTCTCTTCCACCTCTGAAAACTTGCAAGAGAATATCAAGGGGAAATTCTCTAGTTGGTAAATTGGAAGGATACTGATTACTCCTAACTACTGTATACCAGAAAACAGATGCCCTCAATAGTAATAATAGGGAATCTGTTATATGGCATAGTTTGGAAGAATCAAAGGCCTTCCAATTCACCAACAAAAGAATGAATCTCCCCTTAACGGATGAAGCCTTAGTTTAATCACGCACAGGATGGAGGAAAATATACCCAAGTGACACCTTTGCTATATGAAGAGGGTCAACACAACATATTCTTTCATTCATGTAAACAGATAACAACACAGTTAAATATTACAGTCACCAAAGGCTACATGCAAGAAAAATTATGGGCTTGGCTATTGTCCACTTTGTGTTTAACGTCATAGTACCGAATGCCCTAATTTGGCCGGGTACTTGTTTTGTTTGCATTAATGTATTGTACTGTATTGGCTATAACTATGACTGGTAGGATGGTTAGATCATTAATACCTGGCTCATGACTTCTCTTGCATATTGTTGTTGGTTACTAAAACAGGTGTAACATCAATCAAATCAAGCACTGCCTCTAATGATAAACACAATACTCATTTTCTTTCTACTTGTCCAAGTAAACCATAGCAAAACAGAGTAATGTACAGTAATTGTCTCAAGTACAGTACTAATTCAATTCAAAGTACAGTAGTAAACTATACAAACAGGGTGACTCTTTATAACAGTGTTTTTTGGTAAACTGGACGTTAAAAGTGTGTCAAGAACCAGATTATCTGAGCATAGGTTACTGTCTGTCTGTCTTTCTAGTGATACAGTTTGGAGGAATTGACAGCCTCCAATCTGCAAACATTATACCCCCTTCAGCAAATAAAAATTAAGCCTTACACAATGTGAAATACATGCTTTGTACTTAGCAGTTTCAAAAATAGTATATGTATAATTTGGCAATGAAACTGACAAACTAATATAAAGATTAGCAAACAATTCAAATTCTGAAACAATGTAGATAAGTCATCTTTGTGTAGGACATTGTCGGCAAATCACACAGACTCTAACGTTAAATTGTGGAATTATAACAAAACAGCTTGGTTGTAAAGAGATAAAATTCAAATTATATTATCCTGGTATTAAACTCCAAGATCAATTAACATGGGCAGATTCAGGATAATTAAGAGAACAGTCACATTTAAGGTGGCATTTTCAAAGGTCACCTACAGAAAAACAGACAATGGTTTTAATAAAGTGTGATTTTAACATAAAATACACTCTATGTACGGATGAAATATAACGTGCATAGCAATACCAAAACTCAGCTTATTGACCACTGCAAAGTTGGCAACATAAATTTGCTTCAATCCTTTATGTGTATCTGAATATTAATATAGAAAGTATGAGAGGAATCTGGAACACTTAACAGGTCTTATTTGCTCATATTATTACACACAGAGAATGAAGTAGATTTATGCTGTGGACTGTATACAGTTGGCTTCACTTCCACAAGGACTATAGGGCATGACCAAAGCATTCCTTACTTACTTTAAGATACCAACCCTGAACTACGAGCTTACCTTACACCTTAAGGACTTACTGTGCTCTCCAGTAAACATTTATATACGGTACTGTATATACCATTAATATCTTGTTCAATTCAGTAATGCAAATATTATTCCAGTCCATAAAGGGCATTTGATACTAAGACAGTCAGTACGAGGAAATAGACAAATAAAGGGAAAACTGGCACACAGACTGAAACGAGAGCTTAATATTGATGTGAAAATATACATAAACATTGAGTGTGGCCAATAAGGTTACTAGAAGCTAATGAGACACATGGGGAAGGAGACATGACAAAAGAAACAGCCATGAGGGACACCTGATGTAAATAAACAAAGTCTATTGGGACAAGGTTACATGTAGAGCTCATAATTATCTTGTTGTTCAGGGTTAGTGTTTTAATAAGAGTGGATTGACAATGCTAAGTGGCCATCATCATACAAGTGAAACCAATAGTACCATCATAAACACTTAATTCTTGCACTCTCTTGCCCCTTTCATAACTCGTAACAGTATTGTGCAAATACTGTTGTAGCAAATTCATATGTGTAGTCTTTTATGGAATGAAACTAAACACAATTTATCCTTAAAATGTACAAGATCAATAATGTAGAGTTACTGATGGGCTGAAAGAGACTCAAGTAATATATTATAAATTCACAATTATTTTTCTTTTCTCTATTTATCTTAAGCAACAACCCAGAGACACACCGGCCAATCATATGTAAAATTTAAATAATTAATATGAATTTGATTCATTCATCTTTGACCTAATATCATTTTTTCTGTAACATAATTTGCCTTACATTACAGTTTTGATTTACATTAATTACGGTAGCTACTAACAACTTACTTACACTCACCCTTCTCTATGTCTCAACAAAACCTTAATACAGTACAATCCTCCACTTCTTATTGTCATTGTTAATCCACCACAAACACCGTAATCCACTATGTACAAAAATGCACACTTATCACACATTCGAATTAACCCACAGGAAAGGCAAGAGAGAAATACAATACACTATTGCAAATAACAAATACCAGACCATATAGGACATTTAGTACAATATTACAAGAAAAATTACAAATAAAATGAGATAGAGAGAGTGACATTACAAGGAAATGGACGAATAAAATTATTGAGAAAAAAATGCATATTTCAACTGAGCAGTATACTGTACTGTAAACAAAAGCTTGAAGCTCTGCACCTCACATCACCTTTCCTCCGTGTTAACTCGACTTTAGTTTACCACATTACTGAACCAATGAATGTGAGACTACACTGTACTCTTCTGTACAAACTTATCACATATGTACTCGCTCCACTAATACTGGCACACTCAAGGCACCTTATTCTTGCCATTTTAGGGTTACATTTGTATGTATGATAGGGCTTTAGATGAATCTGTAGGAGTGGTGTTGCCACAATGCTTTGTGTTCTAATCAAGGTTATTATGGTCGTTGTTGTGTCCCATCACTTTTGGGAACACAAAGTTCAGAACAATGAACATTTTTGTTACAATATACCCTCAGTTTTGGGAACACAATGTTTTAGGTTGTATTCAAGAATGTTGTCACTGTTCTGATGGTAGTGCTTCTGAAACTTCAAGATGACCTTTGTATTCACAATATTGAATACTGTTGTCATCTTGGAGGATCTGAAGCTTTCTGATCAATGAACTTTACACTCCCTACTCCAGCTGGCGTCAATCTTGACACACACACGTACATATGTATACATGGATATATTGACATATGGATGTGCACACACACACACACATTCCAACACCTCAAACTATGGGGTAAATCATATCTGGAAAAGAATTATTAAGATAATTATGGGCACTGCCAAGTTAGTTAACCGTGGAAGACAATGATAATAATTCTTCAACACGTCCTAAGGCTGGGTTGGTTAACATGATTTATCCTAAACTATAAACTTTACTTAGCCAATTCATTATATTAATTTTGCTTACATTCAGGAAACACGTTATTTTTTAGGACACTTTCGTGAGACTTGTAAATCACTGAGTTTCACAACAAATGCCATGTTTGTAGACTTACGGTAGTATTATTGGAATAGTGGAAGGTACTAAACCTTTCTGTACCTATATTTTCCTGTTTTATTTACTATTACTATACACACCAAATATGTCTAGCATTACTCCAGTATAGTATTTTATTCCAGAAATAATTATTTCTTATGGGTCACAAAATAGGATTCGACATTTGGATACTTGAAATGTTTCCCTCCAACAAGAAAACTCATTTAGTATGAGAGGAAAATGCATAACACGAGCTGATGTTAAAAGAGCTACCTCAACAATCATTTTGTGTTATGACAATGACAATAAACAATTGGTCTCATTATAAGGAGAGGCTTTAGCACCTTCCTTTGTTTCAATAATGCTGTACCATTCTAAGTCTAATGTATTGAAAGACCAACATACATATTCTTCTACTGTAAATATTCTTAATAAAAGGGTTTTACATTCTACCTCAGCAGCTACCCACTTAATTTGCAGACAAGATATTGTCACAGAACTGGAGTCTACTGATTCTCCCAGACAAAAACAAACACAAAAATAACCTGAATTTAGCAGGTTTCTTTGTGTCACATTTTGAAAGAATCCATATCCTTCAATCTGCCAACATGTTACCCCACGTAATGGACTCATAATAATGTCATTATCTGGATACGTTCATGGATATTTACAGGACATTTAAGTCATATCGGTTCATAGTTTAAATTTTCTGGCTGATGGTACCTGTTCACAATTTACCCAACAAAGGATTCTTCTCATTTGTTTTCCTGGACTGAATAATACAAGACTTTTAACACTAGTTACTGTCTCTGAAGTTTCATTTTCAGTTTAAAAAACTACAATTTTAAATAATGACCTTAGATACAAGTTTGCATATATTCCAGTGATTATAAGTTACAGACCAGTACCTAGTTGTGTAATTTTTTTTCGTAATTAATCTTGGATTTCATTAATTTTCCTAAAGGGAAAGCAAATGAGAGACCCGGTACATATTCACCTGGTTAGAAAAAAAAAAAAAAAAAAAATTGATTATACAATTTAAATCGGCCTTTTATGTTCACTTAACAAATAATAAAACAATACAATATAACTGCAACATATCATACGACATTACACTACACAAGCAAAGCAAAGTTTCCATTCATGAAGGGGTTCAAAGTGGGGCAAAAACTCCTCTAATTTTCTTTTCTTTTTTAGTGGGGAGGGGAACTACACAGTACATTACTGGTTTTAAATGTGATGTTCAAAATTCAAGAGTTATGGATCAGCCAGGTCTCCACGTATATTCAGTTAATTTCAATAATGCAAAACAATAACTGTACCAGGGGCAGGTCAAAGGCGCCTTTCAGTAAGGCGCAATTCCGATACTCAAAAAAATTTCAAATGCGCCTTTGGTGTACCTTTCAGTCAAATTAAGGTCTCTGTCATGTATTACTAGACTCTGAATTAAAGGCTTCAATACTTCATTTTTCTATCATTCTGAGTGTGCATAATTCCCAGTGCCAAAACTTTAATTTCAATACAGGTGAATGGAAGGGTCTGTGCATCATGTGAAATTAAGGGGAAAGTACAGTGTTAGTAAATCTGGAACAACTGATTCACCAAGCAACAGGTGAGACCAATATTAGTGTTCATCTGGTCCTTTTTCCTGGCGTACTTTTGAGGAATCAAGTAGCCCTAACGTACCAAAAGTGTATTACCCCCTTAATGGCAACACAAAAATGCTACTTCCTATGATTTACCCAACACAGTTTTGTCTCGTATCAATTTTAGGAACATAATTTTCTCCCTTTGATGTAGAAGTTGGTTACTGGAAGGCATGAAAGTTGTTTTCTTAAAGTTTTGGAACAAGACTACTATTGTATTGTGCTGGCAAACTGAATGTTAACATTTTCTAAAAGTTGGGTCACCAAACAAACTACTGTACCAAAGCAATACAGAGGTAATGTGTTTCTTTCCAGTTTGGAAGAATCAAATTCAATAATGCAAAAACTAGTAACACATCACAATACTGGGTATTTGGTAAATTATTTAATGGCAGCAGCATTTGGTGTTCCAATACTGTCACCCATCAAAGTGCTAACCAGACAACAGTACCACCACTTCACAAACACTATCTCTTTCTCTCTCTTACTGCAGTGAATCAGGCTACTATGAACCATACTGTTTTGTTAAAGGTTATATAGGATGGTTCTACTGTACCCCCCTTCCCCCCACCACATACACACATACATGACTGGCAAGGGTAATGGCTCTAACCCACACTCATACATACACATACAATCTGAGAGCTGTACAGTATCACCACACCAACCAAGCAATCACCACTAAGGAGACTTATGCTTTTCCCAAAATTATACAATTATCTGTTTACAAAACCTTGTAGTGAGACCTATCAAGTATAATCAGTTTATAATCTGAGCTGATGGTGCATTAAGTTTTTGGATGGTAGTTGACCAGCTACTTTACATTTCATTTGATAGTTATCTCTTTTTAAAAAGATGAATATATTTTAATCCAGAAGGGACATCGAGGATTTAAGTACTGTACCAATAATAATTATTGCATCCATAAAAACATATTATAATGATTTGTATGTTTTACCATTACAGTTATTATTTGCAGGATTATATCCTTCATTGAGTTATGTAAACCATAAGGTTTTTGCTTGTTATGATATCAATAACAGTCAAATCTCACATGTGTCAGTAAGACACAAGGGGAACAGTCATGTAACACCAGCCAAGAAAAATTAAACAACTACTGTATATGACAAAAACAACTCTGTAATACTGTGTCAAATATTCATATATAAAGCAGATAAGATGTAGTCTGTGAAGTGAAGGCCACAGATTCCTCCAAACTGTATCAGGCAACACACCACTTACATATTGGTGATGATTACACATTGTAGGAATCAGTTGCCTCTAATTCCTACACAATGTGACAAGACAGAGATTAGGTACAATATAGTCGATCTCTTATATGGAACAGTTTGAGAACAATAATTAGGCTCCTTGAAACAACCTTACCTCTGTTTAGAAAGAGGTATTGTGGTGTACAGTAGTTGAAGGAATTCTCTGCCTCTTAATGCACTCACATCCTACCTCTTTATTAAGCCATGCTGGGGCTTATAATTATGTGTTATATATAAACTTATGATCTATACATATAAATTTACATGTATAAATTCATTAGCTGCCAAACTGCTAATCATATTTGGTATATAAATAGCTGACTCTGTATTAATATCAGTAAAAACATTTCCACAAGCTACATTCATAAATATTTACTTGCTTGTTATGTATAGTGTATAGTCTTGCATATTTATACATAAATTTTAGCTGTTTTTCCAAATGTTTACAGAATACTATGGGTATCTATTAAAAGTACTTTACTAAAAGATATTTTGTTAAATAATATGACTTCGTACATCAAAGGTCCGTTGTTGTCTTCAAAACTGTCAAATTAAGGGAGCTATGATATTGTTGGCAGTATTGTGGATACTGATTCCTCTAAAATATACAATGAAACAAACTCCCTCACTAAAGATGCTGTTTTGTTTGTGTCACAGTTTAGAGGGATCACTTTAGTGCATTTTTTTAATTCTAGCAAAAGTGCACCAACTCCCTTCTTGCTGATCTTGATTAGCAATATATATACCAAATAAGCCAAGAAATTAGTTGAGGGAGCCGGTATATTTTTGCCAGGTTATGAAAAGAAAAAAATGGAGTAAAGTTTTCAAGATGTCAACAACACCACAGGCCCCATTACACACACAGGCTTGTATTTCTTAATCTTGTGCTTCATATGTGTTCAACGAGGCAAATAATTTGTTGGTGAGAACTGGAGGCTACTGAATCCTCCATCCTAGCACTTGTATACTGGGACAAACTACACCACACATTAGTATTGGTGGTCTGGCTTTGTGACACACAAGTTTCACAATTGTCTTGGATATCTTCCTAACCTTTGTTCTAAATGTGTGTTGCTCAGACACATCATATACTGAGAGCCATGTAGATGTCCAAATTATAATCAAACAAGCCTGATAGTGTTAAGGGACTTGAATATGTTCAGAAAATATTAACATTGCTACATACTGTTACTGTTAGAGAACATTTGCTACAGATCAGTGTCTAAAATGTATGTTGTACTAACAACATGATTTTTTCAGAATCTACATAATGTGTACTTGTATGTCTAAACAGACGACATAATGAATGTCTTTATTAAATAAAAAGTAAAATTAAATATTCTAAAGCAATTGAGAATAACACTGAACTGTTCATCTGTGTGTTGGTAATGATAAATATTACTGGTTATTGTAAAACACATCTGTTTCACTCTTTGCATATAAATATGATAGTGAATCTAGCACAACAGTTATCAATAAACTCCAACAATGGTGTGTCGTATCTCATGTGTGAGAATACGATAAAGGTGATTCAAAGCTCACTGTCATTCTATTTGGAGTGTTGAAACTTCATTGAGTGGATGTAGCACTTACCAAATGGACAGTTTGCCACATAAATCTGTGTTAAACCATGGAGGTCTGTGTCCAACAATATATGTTAGCTTCTAAATACACATTCACTGTTATCTTTTTTTCTTTTTTATTTTTGGCTGATGGCTTAATGTTCACAGATCAAATCACTAAGGCTGCAAACTTGTATCTGACTGATTCATAACTCCAAACCTCTGAGTGGTGGGATTCAATCAAACCAAACATGGTTACATTTTATGATACTAAAATCTGTTATTCCGCACTGTACTTCTCACAACAGGTATATAATGACTGAAAAAGGAAAGAAAGAAAGACTGTACTAGGCCACAAAGACCTTATATAACAAAAAGAGAAGGAAGAGCAAGCACGAAGGATCAAGAGGGAATGGAGGGACAGTGGAAAAGGATTGACATGGGACCAAAGGGATACCATAATTGACAACTCAGTGTGATTGATTGAAGCTCACCAATCAGGAGCCAGGACTTAAGACTTCACAGTCAGATTCAAGCCACTGCTAACATCTGTGGACATTACCATCAGACTTAAACAAACAAACAAACAATGGACTAGCTATGATTGAGATTATGGATGTGAGGCTGGAGTGTATCACCGAAGCCTCCTGCGTGGACTGGTTCTTGTTGTGGTGGGTTGTTGTTGTTGTTGTTGTTGGTGGGTCAGTGTGGTGGCCTGGTGGTGGTGGAAAGGCATGGCGGTAGTAGGGGTGGCAGAGGAGGGAGACGTGTGTGGGTTTAATATCCTGGCTTTGTTGTATCTTTCCTGCGTTGCGATGACCGGGTAGACGTTACCGAGATTATGGTGTTGGTGTTGTTGTTGGTGGTGGTGGTGATGGCTGGAGGTGTCAGGGGGAGGCTGGGTACTGACTGCTGTGTCGCCTGTGTTAATGATGGCTGTGTTACTTGGGTCAGCTGTGTTAATTAGGGTTGCTGTGGTGTTGTTACCGGCATCCGTGGCGGCTTTGATAAGCGCTGTGCTGCCAGTGTCTGCTGCTCTGATGGTCAGTTGTAGTCCACACGTGTTGGCAAACAGGCTTCCATCACACTTGACAGCTTCTGCAATGGCTTTCTCTAGGGCGTTCCTCCCTCTCACACTGCAACCAAAACAAATACACGCATAAATATTAACACTTACTCACTCTCTCTCTAATCCAATAATTCAAATACGTTCATCAACATTTTCTTTTTCCATCACACAGCAAGTAACATGTACAGTCATGATCAAAAGTCCTGCATCAGGTGAATTAATGTGAACCATTTGAGTAAATCTTATGAACCAGTATTTCAAAGATCAACAACATTAGTTTTGTATAATTTTTCAAGGTTGTTTCATTTACAGGTGTTGCAGGACTATTGGGCATGACTGTACATAGCTTTCCTCAAAACTCTTTACCTCTCACTATAACGAATTATTGCATACAAAACTTTTGACTTTATATATCTTATTAACTAAACTGTGAATGTCAGGTTAAAGATAAACTACAGTACAGCCAAATAATTGTGCCATAAACCAGTATTATGAGTAAATTATCTCATGCCATCAATTTATATATTTTCTTGGTCACATTTATTTAACCTAAACACTATACTGTAATATATTAATTATCAGCATGTGACATTATGGAGACTGACTCTTATTAAGGTTAGCAACACCTCGGCAGCAAATCATAAGTAACACATAAATAGTGGCTGCAGACGTTAACGGGAGATTTTTTGACAGTAAATTGGTGGGCTACTGATTCCTCCAAACTAATGCCAGAAAACAGACACACTCAAAGGAACTAAAAGGGGATCTGTCTCTTGGCATAGTTTGGAGGAATTGGTAGCCTTTCAATTCACCCACAAGAGAATCTCCCCTTAACTGTACAGTATTATAATTGGGAGCAAAAATCAATTTTATTTCTAAAAAGAGGAGAATAATAATTTTGCACCAAACTGAATTATTTCCTTACCATATTCTTCCAGCCGTACTGTGCAACCGAATGTTTGGAGAAAAATGGGAGGGGGGAAAGAAAGATCTGCATTATTTATGATTTAAGTACAGTGCACATAAACTGAACACTATGATTTCCTCATATAAACCTAATGTAATAAAGTAAATGTGAAATTTTTATACAAAAACAATTTAGCCAGTGACGACGTTTTAGTGCAAGTACTTGTTACAGACAAATGTATTAATTGTAGTTTGCAAGCTCTTCAAAATAATGTCATACAGCACTTTCTTATCCATGCATTCAAAACAGAAGAATGAGAAGGAATCACACCTAAACCAAAATTTGTATTACCAAATACGAATTGTGTACTTGGGCTGAAATTTAAAAAATATATCCTACTGTGAAATGTGTGCCTGAAATAAACCAAACATACTGTATAGCAATAAGTGTGAAAGGTGTTTACTGCAATTTTTTAACTTTGCAAAAATGTACCTGCTCCTTCATTTCATTTTTTGGCTTTTTCAGAACATGATATGTAATCTTTATGTTTCCAGTGTGTGTGTCTTTTATGCTTCCAATGTGTCTTTCAAGCTGACCAACAAAACTACATAAATGCAGCTCCAAGAGTGCCTCAAATGTATCAGATCCTGGCATACAAGGGTCAAGGAAGAATAACAAAAATAATAATATAAAATATGATAAATTTGCTCTTGTGAATTGTGTGATTGGGGAGGAATAAAAATTTAACTTGCTTCGTACCGTAAACTTTTTGGCTTACCTGCGTCGCGTGGGTGTTTTGGGTGGGATGATGGGGAATGTGGTGAGGACGGAATGTTTGAGAGTGTCCACACGGTGATCCCCAAACCACTGCACCACACATTCACCACCAACCTGCAGACAATAAAAACCTTCAGCACGGTTTTGTTAGGATAAGCCTAAGCCTAACTTTGGTCTCAGTGACTGGGCAAGAATAATCCTGTCATGCTTCATGCTTACAATTTTCTGAGCATGGTGACTAACATATAACATAACATAACAAAACATACCTTTGTCATACATGTATAAATATTACTGGTCATACTCTTAGGAATATGATGAAAAGTCTTGTCATAAGCACATTTATATGGGAAATGTAAAAGCTGCTGCTGTAGGTATTGTACATCACATATTGTCAAGTCAGGGTTAAGGGGAGATTTTCTTGTTGGTAAATTGGAGGGCTAATGATTCCTCCAAACTATGCTAGAAAACAGATGATCTCAATGTTATAAATGGAGGTGTTTGTTTCTTGGTATACTTTGGAGGAATCGGTCGCCCTCCAATTCACCAACAAAAGATTCTCCCTTGACACTACTCTGAGCCTGATCTAAGTCACACTAAACATGCTACTATTAACTTGTACTGCACACCAAAAACATTAGAATTGCAGAAAATGCAGGATATTAACACATGTAAAGATAAATAAAATGAAAAAAACATAACTTCAAAAACATCATGTAAACAAGACAATAATAAACAAAGCAATAATTCTATTTACAAGTAGTATTGTTTAGAAAAGTAAATATATAATAATAAATAATAATAACAACAACAACAAAACACAGCAGTACAATGTAAAGTCAAACATTTGGACTGATTTCACAGTTGTTGTTTTAGATCTTGGTCCCTTGCCATCCACATCAGAGTACTGTACTGTAGTACTGTACTTTACCAGCCAAGTTTGAGTTCCACATTCACTTCAGACATTACACAGTTCAGCACTGTACACATCACTGATATTTATTTCTGTCCTTAGTGTCATTATAGTGCGTGAACTGATTATGTACAGTCATGGCACATAGTCCTTGAGCAGGGTGTAAGGGGAAGTGAGGTCAAAGATTATGTGGTACAACTGTGAAATTGGTCCTTTGTTTGTCGGGTCAAGCATAACATCGTATTCACATTCTTGTATAACTAGTAATGCTCTAGTCTAAGTCATATACTGTATCCATAAATAACTCTTACTCATCCCATCTCTCAATACAATAAAATAAGTTATGGGGGAAGACAATGGTGAACTGTTAATAAAGAGAGATTTTCTTGTTGGTGAATTGGAAGGTGTGTGATTCCTCTGAACTATGCCAGGAAACAGACGACCCTATTGCTACTTTAATTGGGGGATCTGTTTTGTGGCATAATTTGGAGGAATCAGTAGCCCACCAATACTCTCAAAAGAATCTCCCCTTAAGTACTAATTTATTCACACTATATGAAAAAAATCAGTAACTTTGGTCTAGATGGTTTGCTTTGTGGTGCAGTTGGAGGGAGCAGAAGCCTCTAATCTTTTCAAAATCATTTATGGGTAATTGCTCAAATTATTTCACTATTTTATATAAAATTATCAGATTATTACAGCTGTCAGGATTTTAACTTAACTATAGAAATCTTATATTATTCCTTAATCTGGTCTTGGTCACTGGCTTTGTATTCACCAATTAATGTCATTTGTTACCCATGCTTAACTCAATTACATACCGGTATCTTATCAAGTACTGTACGGGGAGACTTGTAATTTGGAAGGCTACTTATGCCTCCTAACTATACCAAATAACAGCCACTCTCAATGGTATACTAACAGCGGATCTGTTTTGTGGCATAGTCTGGAGGAATCGGAGACCTTCCAATTCACAAACAAAAGAATCTCCCCTTAATTGGACCAATCATTAAAATATTTAAATTCTTAATATTACCCGTATGATAACTTATGTTAATTATTGAAATAATGTAATAATGATAAAAGTTACAATAGGTCTGTACAATGTCCTCACACAATAAACACTCTAATTTCAATACATTATACTGTATATTCCTAAGAACAGTACTGTACTGATTACTTACTGTATATGTACACATAGTTTCATGTGTGTACAGTACAGTATATATTCAAACTTTGGGGATAAGGAATCATGTATTCTCAGGCAAAAGTGTTTTGCAATATGTCTAATCTGTAACTGAATTACACTTACAATTATTTGAACATAGATGTAAAGTTGGACATCTTTCCCTATTGTCCATATAACTTAATCACTGTTGCAAACTGAACAAACTAAGAATAAGGTACTTTCCTCCTTTACTTGGCAAGAGAACTTAAGTATAAGTTTGAGGACTTAGATTTAGCCATACTGTATTACTTAGAATCTTAGATCTAAATCATCTGATGAATGAAGTAAAATACAGTACAGTATGCAATTCTTATAGCAGTGCTGTTGTCATGAATTAAAGTTTGTTCTATATAAAGTCATTAATCAATACTGCTTCACCAGGTATATACTGTATGAGTTATTAATATGAACACCCGTAATATTTATCAAAAATTCTTTGTACAGGAATCAGCATAAAAAAAAAAAAAAAAAAAAAAAAAAAAAAAAAAAAAAAAAGTAAAAAATTACAGTACATTTTCAAATCAAACATACAAGTACAGTACAGGATAAAGAGTGTTGTATCTGACTGATGGTAATTTTCCACAGCCAATGACAGTATCATATCTGTAATACACAGTGAACAGAAATTCTCCTGGTCCAACTTGACTATCATTATTGTACTTCATATGGAAGAAAACTTATTAGTACAGTTGTCCATCATTATTATGCTAATGAACTTGTCATTTAGCAAAGACCAGTACAATACTGTATATCACTATAGTCTGTATGGTAATGAATAAAAGAAGCCTGGGAAATCAATTATTGGTCTTTAATGAGAACCTGAATGTAAAACAAAGTGGTGGATACAAGTACAGTATTTATTAGCATTGTATCAAGGGTATACTGTACTAATAATAATGTCTTTAGCAATTAACTGTTATTTTATACTTCTGTTTTGGAGAGAGAGGTTTGAGAGGCATTGGGATAAGTGTTGACAACAATGCACATTTCATTGTTTGATCACACACAATGTAGAGACAATGTGAACATATCAATTTATCATTCTCAGGCTCGGTTAATGCAAAGGCCATGTTTACCATAATGAATTAAATTGGTAAATTGGAAGGCTACTGAATCCTCCTAACTATACCAGAAAACAGACACCCTCAATGGTACTATACAATAGAGGATCTGTGGCTGGGGGAGGTGGTGACAGAGTGGATATACAACGATGAACTGCAAATGTCATGAACCCAGATTCGAGTTCACGGAAAAACGCCTGGGATTTTTCCAAGGTTATCTGGTGGTATTTGCTGTCCTCCAAGAATCCTGGCCATGCCAACAGGTCAAGAAAATACTCCCCTACATTGTCGTGAACTCATGATGCCCAACTATATTAAACTAAATTCAAAGATGCTGTGAGTGACAGTGTAGCTGCCCTCTAAAGTGTCGTCATCTAGTGGGACAGAAGAGAAGCTACCAACACCATGAAGCTCCACTGTCTCGTCTAGTACGATACCCAATAATCTCGGGGGCATTGCAAGAGTCACTGGCTACTGACAGCCTACATTCCTGAGGTTGAGGTACTGTACATAAAAAAAAATAGCATAGTTTGGAGGAATCAGAGACCTTCCAATTCACCAACAAAAGAATCTCCCCATAAGTGATTAAGTCCCAAGAGTCTTCATATTTGCTTAACCTTTACATAGAGGAAGCCACATTCAAGGCTTCATTTGACCAGGCATCTCGAACGTAATTAGACATAATTTTGGAATTATCTACTATTTTTTTAATCTTATGGGTGAGGACAAGAGATTGGGATTTCAGCCTTTGGTCCTCACTGTCTTTAACACAGAAAGAAAATGAAAATAATAAAAATATGAAGCCATTATCATACATGTGATTTAACTTCTTTATATGTAGTTATGCATTGTAATACAATTGTGAATTTAGGAATAAATACAAAATAACCTAAGAAGACCTAAATTTTTCTGTGTTTTTATGAGGATTAAATTGTATTCTGTCTGTCTGGTCTGTGGTCATCTCATTCAGTACCAAACACGAATATGAGTTTTGAATCCTGACTGATGAGCCTGAGAATATTAATATACAAAGGGACATGTCTTGGCATCATCCTGTAAATGTAACTATGGTGGTTGTTATGGTGATGTGTGTTGAGTGTAATATAATGTGGTGTGGTGTGGTATACCTAGTGAAGTTAACTTTAATAGATCAATAGTATAATGTAATATAAAGTGGTGTAGTGAAGTACAGTGTAGCATAACCTCAGGTTGTGTAGTTTAATGTAATACAATATGGTGTATAGTAGTGACAAATAGTGTATGTTCAAAATGTATAAAGTAGCATAACATGGTATAGTGACAAATAGTGTATGTTTATCATGTGTAGTATAGTGTAGTGTAATTACCTGGTGAAGCACTTGGGCTGGCCAGAAGTGGTGGCCCCTGTGCGGCCCCCATACCACCCCACGGCCACTCGTCACCGCTTCCTCTGTAACACACACACCGGCACCACAGTCAGGAGTGGCACTGGCCGCCCTACCCTGCCTCATAAACCACTCATAAATGCTCATCATAGACTCATTATGCCAAAATATTGACTAACTGTGATTCATCATCATGGACACACAATATCATCTCAATATAGATTCATCATGTATACAACACACCTTACATCCCTGTCATACCATTCTGTGTTGTTCATATATACTGTACAGTTGGCCAGAGAATTCTTACACAGGCTATATGGAAAGAGAGGTCATTATTCTGAAAGTAATGCAATGAATGGTTTACCAAGTGACTCGGTGATTGCAAAACAACAAACCTAATAATAATATCATATTGCAGTTATGTAGTGTTACATCGTCTGTATGTTGTAAACCCTCGAAAACAACAGCGTATGTATGATTTCTTGTGGCCAATAGTACCATCCTCACTATAAATGCCCACTCAGTCCTACAGAGTTTGAGTAGTACTGTACTGTATTCCTAAGTCAGACCCATGAATCATACAGGACAGACAACGGATAACCTAGTCTTGCTCACTCTGATCCACGCTAACTCTTGCAGCCTTCACACGTCACAACTATATCTCTCTATTCTAGTTAATGGTACCTTGCTCTAACAAAATTGGCACTACAGTGTCCCATTTTTACTATCTATGGGTTACAAACAAACACATCAACTAACAAACATACATGCATACATAAACAAATATTATCCTTAAAACACAGATATTCAAATTCACAATACTGTACTGTATGTCATCAAAGTTCTATTATCAACTCCAAATAACTTAATCTGCTCACAGCCATTACCACTATTTTCACATTTAATCATATATATATCTTCTTATTCATGTCCAACATTTCAAACCAACTATACTCCATTGTTCATTAACCTGGGAAAAATGTATCAGTTCCCTCATTCAATGACTCGGCTTTTTCAGTAAATTTAGTGCAGTTAAGGCAAATTCCACTACAAAAATATAAAACCAGGTACTAATCTACAACTTATAAACACTGGAATGTAGGCAAGATGTATATCTACTAAAGTCATTTTACTTAGAGAAGGAAACTGGTGAATTTTCCCCATGATAAAATAAAACTCACTAAAGTAATACATACTCAGGACGCCTCACCACCACCACATACCACGGACACAACAACTATTATCAAACCTGTTAACACTGACCCTCACCTGTCTTATCACTAACTCATAATGCAGAAATAAACAATAATACTTCATCCATGACTCATAATACACACTCACATGGTATAACTCCATCAAATGCAACATATAGCGCTATACAGGTAACTCTCTTTATATGTGAGCTATTTCATGCTAACAGAAGGTCCAAAATCCAAGTAAATTTGTATATTTTCACAATAACATGAGTCTATAATTATGTGTTTTACTAATGCTCACGTATAATGAGTTACCTATATATATTTAGTTGTGCCTCACAATACAGTTCCTCACCATAGGCTCATAATACAGACTCTCAGTATGTGCTACTGTTAAAATACCTAAATGATTTTATGTTCTAACTCATAATATGTCATCATACACTCACAATGCAGTGCCTTATCAGGGATACTGCAAACAGCACTTTACATTTTCAACATACATACTATATTTGCCTGTGAAGAGGTTCATATAATTATTTGCCAATACACAAAAAATATGCCAAGAAAAATTCAAGTTAAGTGGGGTTTTTCTTATCATAATATGTACCACTATGTAGCTACAAATCCATGTACAGAATAAATATATTTTGTTTGCAAATTATATCCCAGCCACAGACAAAGTGACAAGGAGAAATATCCTACATAAAACACTTATTGCCAAAATATTTGTTTTTCCCTCCAGCCACTGTTGTTGTCATATTTCCAGTGCTTGTGAAAACTTCGAGCATTGAAGGTAATTGAGAGTGTTGTGTACCTAAAAATAATTAATCAACATTCTCATAAGTACTGTACTGACAAACATTGGAACTCTACACTTGTGACCAGAGAAGAGTTGGTAAACTGACACCAGTGCTGCCCAATGAGGATATTTCAAGTTGGTCCTTTGATCAGAAAGCAAGGACTTCAGCCCCTGCCACTGGGAAGCTTCCAAAACCTGTCAGTTGAGTTTCAAGGCAAGGTTAGTACAGTACTGTATTGTAACCACTTCGCTACCTATCCTCAAAGCAAAGTTAGTGAATCAATGTTGGAGGAATTATCAAAACATGGGAGACACAACACCACACTTTTAATACATCCCTTGGCTATATTATCACAACATGAGCCAGTTATATGGCAATTACTATGTGAAATGCTACATGTAATTTCATTAGTAACATTTAATATCTAAGAGCTTTATGAGAATAAAACATAAAATTAGTAAAACTGATAAAAAGGGCAAGTGCAGTGTTAGGTACATCTCCTCATCCATGTTTTAATAACAACAAAAATATGACTAAGATGCATATATTTACCTGAAGTGGATGCACTGTGTGGCTCATCAGGAAGGCTGGTCTTCTTCTGTGGTGAGTGTGGTGCTGAGGGCGGGGGAGGGTCGGTGGGTGGGGTGGAGTCTTCATCATGACGAGTGGTGGTGACCTCAGCACTCTGGTGTGACGGGGAGGTTGGCACTGCAGCACTCACACTGTCAGAACTACTCACGTCACTCTCTCCCAGGCCACCGGGTGTCTGCGTTGATACTGAGGAATGTGTACCATTTTCATCTCCGCTTTGTGTTGCCACCAATGTGGTTCGCTGTTCTACAATAGTAGTTTTGTGTTGGACGACCGTGGTGTTACTATTACCGTTCGTACCACTGATCACCACAGGCTGAGCACCCATATATTCTGATGTCACTACTACCGAGGGAGTGGTCACCTGGCCAACACACACGGCTTGTCCTGGACTGACACTGGTGCCGGGTGTCTGATAGCTGGCTGGTGCCGCCGTCACTGGTAATACATGAACACTTGCACCGCCAGCCAGCTGAGTTGATGCGACTGAAGGTGAAATGTTGACTACCTTAGCACCACTGACCACAGACGTAGTGTGGGGTACCGAGGGTCTGACCGCCACCATGGTAGGCATGGCACCAGCTGCTGGGCCTGGTGTCAGAGGTGCTACCATACCACTAGATGCACTGGCTGCTGGTGTCACTCCCACTATATGTCCACCAGACAGTTGTAGCTGCACAGGATATGACATTCCAGTGTTAGGATCAGTCGATATAAAAGTACCATCGGCTAACTGATTGATAACTACACCCTGAGGTGGTGCGGACCCCACAACTATGGCATGTGGGTTATGTACTTGTACCGGTAAGTTAGGAATAGTGTTACCAACCATCTGTACTACATTAATGGCACCTGTACCTTGAGCAGTTGCTGCCTGCAGCATCTGCCCTCCACCCACTTGACTGGTCACAGTAGCTACTTGGGCCATCTGTCCAGCAGCAGTCATTGTTCCCATCGTACCATAAGGTGACACCTGAGTCATGTGTGGACCGTTCATCACCATGTGTTGAGGAACTTTGTTGCCCATGATGATTGCTGGAACTAATCCTTGTTGTTGTTGTTGTTGTTGTTGGTGTTGCTGTGGTGAGGACTGTGAGGTAGATGATCCTTGTGGTGTGGATGTGTTGCGTCTCCTCTTCCTGCGCCGACCCCCAGACGACCCGCCGCTGGAGGGGGTGTCCGACCCCGGAGTGGACCCGGGGGTGGAGTGAGGTGTGGAGGGAGTTGACCCAGAGCTGCAGAGTGGAGTGGAGGCATTCCTGGCTCGTGCCTCCTCAAGTGTCTCCCCAGGCAGGCCGGTGGTCACCACCTGAGCTACTTGAAGGTGAGGAGATGACTGAGGTTGTCCCACTGGTGTCTGATGCTGCTGTTGTTGTTGGTGAGGAGCTCCTTCCACTGCCAGTGTTGCTGGTACAAGTGACTGACCTGCCATGATAGCACCCTGAGCCAGAGAGGCAGGACCCGTCAACATGCCGCCAGGACTGTGCAAGAGACCCGCTGAGGATTGTATAATGTTACCCCCATTCTGTATAATGACGGGAGCCTGCATGGTGGCAAAGGTGTTGACTAGTTGTACCACAGGTTGTACTGGCTGGAACTGCTGTAGTTGAGGCTGAAGTTGTTGTTGTAGCTGAGGCTGGAGATGATGTTGTAGTTGTGGCTGTAGTTGTTGTTGCAGCTGAGGCTGTATGTGTTGCTGCATGGGTGTAACCTGTTGTTGGACCTGAACCTGTGGCATGGTGGCTTGAACCCCAACAACACCAGCAGCTACACCTGAAGTCACAGCCACACCCGGTGCACCAGGACCCTTGGTGTTAAAGGGTGAAGTAACCACAACCATATTGGTTGGACCAGTACACCCTCCACTGCTGGTGGCAAATACATTGGCCTGGGCCTGAGGTGGTCCACTGACCAATAGAGGTCCAGGAGCACGAACCAGACCACCAGACCCACCGCCACCACCTCCGTACACCGTCACATTTGTTCCAATTGCTCCGTTGTACATCCCGGGGGACATGGCCACTGGCTGCTGCTGTTGTTGTTGTTGTTGTTGTTGTTGTTGTTGTTGTTGCTGTTGCTGTTGTTGCTGTTGCTGCTGCTGTGGTAGAGGCTGTTGCTGTGAGAGTTGTGGTGGGGCTAACTGGTGTGGGGTAACCTGCTGAGGTGGCTGAGGGAGTCCTGGCCTTAGCTGAGCCAGAGACGAGGGTACGGGGATACTACTAACTATACTTTGTACCATTTCCAGGGGGGATTGGGTGACTCCTGCCACGTTAGCTACGCCGGGGGGACCTGGGGTGAGGGGCTTGTTGGCCGACATATTCTCCATCGTACCGTTGGAGCTGCCGGGACTGAGTTGGTCTGGGGTACTCTCTCGGCTGTCACACTGTCTACCAATGCTTGCGTCGGGTTCCACTTTGACGCGCTCCTTCACATGCGATGTCACTGGAGATAATTTATTCATGTTTTCTGTTGCCACATTAGCCTCACACTTGATTTTCTGCTGAGTGTTGTCTTCTACTTTGAGGTAAGGCAATATGCTCTCTTTCTCCTTGAGGTGTGGCTTTCCAGCTTGGGTGGTGACTGGCATGGAATTAGTTATCTTAGTGACTGTGGTGAGTGCAGCAGAGGAGTGAGTGTAGGTGACTGTTGTGGTATGGACTACACTACTTGACTCTCCTTTGGCAATCAGAGTCCTGGCTTTGTTTATGTTGTCATCACTCTGACCGGAGGGAGATTCATTTGTAGGGTCGGTTTGGCTGGGAGGAACTTTGCTCTCTTTAGGGTGATGTGAGTGAGGGGCAACAGAGTATGCTTCACTCATAATGGTGCAGTTCTGGTGATGGTGCTGCACAGGTTGTTTTGGATTGCTAGGGGAGGAGAATGTTGGTGGAGTTGTCCTGGTGACGTTGGTTTGACTGGACTGTGAGGGTAGGATGGTGGGTGTGGTCATGATGGTGTTGGTGGTCTGGGTGGATGCTTTACTCACTCTGGCAGGTAGAGGAACATTACTGGGAAGGGGAACAACCATGGGAGAACCTGATGTCATCTGCTGGTGGCCAGTTTTAGGGGTGCTGTTACAGTTCCCTATAGACATTGTTGGTCCTTGTGGCTGTGATTGAATTTGTTGCTGCTGTTGTTGTTGTTGTTGTTGTTGTTGTGGATGGGGTGGATGGTGCTGTGATATGACCATGACACCAGGTGGGAGGTGTGGTGCAGACTGTGGTGGTTGTGGCTGTGGTGGTGGAGGTAGTGTTGGTGCAGCAGCAGGTCTGGGTGAGATGCCCGGTGCCTGGGGTGAGAACTGACCCATGCCACCACCGGCCATTGTATTGTTGAGGAGGGCCGTCTGTTGCTCCAGGTACCCGCTAGGATCATCCATGAAGGAGGGTCCGGATGCTGGTAGTGGGGGACCCGGACCCCCTTGGACCACCGAGGGAGGCCCACTGCTACCATCGCCACCGTGCATGCTCCGTACGTCAACATTGGGGCACGGGGATGACCGCTCGATGGTATTTTTTAGCCGCTTCTTTGCCCGACCTCCTCCTGAAAATATCAATGTATGTTAATTTTATTCACATTCACAAAAAACATTAAAATTACAGCAATATATCTAAGAGCAATAATACAACAAACAGATTGTAAAGCAAGTAAGGCTAACACAGTAATTCACGCAGTATAAAATTTACAACATAATATAATAGCTATATCAACATTTGGATGTGATAAGACAAGTGAATATATATCTTCTAAAGAATAACATACTAAAAAATAGACTACATCATAAATCTACATTTTTGGCTTGAAATGGAGTGAAATATTGAAATACCATAATACCTGTTACATATTTGATTGTAACCCTTAAATTTTTAAGTCTTACTGTATTGCATTGCATTGTATCCCTTGTACTGTATTGCATCCCTTATCTTGTATTGTACAGTATTGAATTGTATCCTTTGAACCAGGTATTCCAATGGCTGAGATCTACCTTTGTTTTGTTTTCCCAAATGTAAAGAAAACTGTTGATTTTCTACATTATAGTTGTCTACCTTTACGTCTCTTCTCGCCTTCCTCCCAGTACGGCGGTGTCTGTTCACCAGGGTTGTGTTGTTGTGAAGTGGGCAGGACAGCTCCAGGTGCCATGCCACGCGCCGCCATCATAGCTGAGCCTGGCATCCGACACATCATGTTGTTCATGTATGCTGCTGGGTGATGTGATGGTACAACACCCCTCATTCCCGCCATCATGTGTGGTCCAGGTCCCATCATGGCTGCAGGTTGGGTTGGTACTTTCTGTTGTTGTTGTTGTGACTGTCCTGGATCTGGGATGGTTCCTTGACGCTGCTGTTGTTGCGGTTTCGCCTGTGTTGGTGCTGACTGGGGTTGTTGTTGTTGTTGTTGTTGTTGGGATGTTATTTGTTGATGTGGTTGCTGCTGGGTTTGTGGTGGTGGTTGTTGCGGCTGCTGGACCTGGTGTTGTTGTTGTTGTTGTTGTTGTTGTAGATGTTGCTGGTTTTGTGGTTGTTGCTGCTGTGACTGCTGCTGCTGCTGTTGTAACTGTTGCTGTAGCTGCTGTTGCTGTAGCTGCTGCTGCTGTTGTAGCTGCTGCTGTTGTTGCTGTGAGAGAGCCTGTTGATGCTGTTGTTGCTGAAGTGGACTGGGCCTTGAGGTCTACCACAACGGAACATCGTGGAGGGGTCAGTTGGTCGACACATGATGGGGCCGCGGACCATTTCACCAAAACCTGGTTGTTGTTGTTGTGGTTGTTGTGGCATGTTCATGTTGGGTCTCATGGGAGTGTGCATCATGTTGGGTCCCATCATGGTGTTCATATTGTTCATGTTGACAGGGGGATAGTGGTGGTGGGTATCACAGCAGGTGTGTGGTGAGGGACCACAGTGTTGCTGAGGAGGAGGGTAAGTGTGGCCACACGTCTGCATCATACCTGGTGGTCTTGGGCAGTACCCTCCACCTCCAGGCATACCTGCCATGCCTCCCATCATGCCCCAGTTCTGTATGGAATAACAGGTTAGTATTTTCCAGTGAGTCAAAAACAAATTTTAACAGCACAAGGATTTATTACATATAGGATAATTCTCAGTACAGTAGTACCATGATATACACTATCCTATGATAAAACTGGACACAGTGAGCAATGATTAATGAAACACACCTACTTGATACTTGATAAGTTTATATATATATATATAATTCTGCTTTTATACTTTATTTTCAGATAATTTTGACATTCAAACGCTACACTATATATATACAGTATATATATAAATATATTTATACTGTATACAGTGTAGCAATTGAATGTCAAAATTATCTGAAAATAAAGTATAAAAGCAGAACTGCAGGGAACAGTATATTTTATGCCCATAATTCCACTGTATATGTACATTGACTCACCTGTTGTTGTTGGAATGCATGTTGTTGTTGTTGTTGTTGTGCAAAGTGTGACATCTGTGGTGGTGGTGGTGGTGGTGGTGGTGGTGGTCGTGGCATTTGTTGTGTTGGTGTTGGTGTACCTCTCATCATGTGTGCAGGTGAGGGTAGTCTGGGCATGTTGTGTACAGGAGTATGAGGTCCACATGCCATCTGTGGGGGTGTGGGTACTCCTACCCGGGGCATCTGTGCTGGACTTGGAGTACCCCGGGCCAGTTGGACAGGGGTGGGGCCCCGGGTCAGTGGCTGCGGCTGCTGCTGTGGCTGTGGCTGTGGCTGCTGCTGACCTCCGCTGACCTCAACACTCCCGGAATTTTTCCGTTTGCGTTTTTTCCTTCCATCTTCTGAAAGAAAAATATGGAGGGTTTAATGCAAAATACATGTGTTAGTGAGAAGACATTTGGAAAATAACCCTTTGAGAGCTAACAGTTTCCCTGCAATGAGTAAAATTGTCTGGCATTACCCAGATCACAAAATAGCTCTAAAGACAAAATGAGACATGAAAGATTAAGAGTCTATGTACAGTGTATAATGTGACAACTCATTCCCTCCAGGAACTCCCCCCCCCCACAAGTTGGCTCATTACGTATGCTTAATGATTAGTCTCCAGGGTGCTTTATTTTCACATTAAATTATTTATACTATCTGGTGAGAATCTCCAACAATCGTTAAGAGGGTAAAAAAAAAAAAAAAAAAGAGCACCATTTCACAATGTTTATGTAGTCTTTCTAGATACAGTTTTTAGACATCAGTAGTAGCCTCCATCTTGTTTACATCTTACCACTCCTAAGATGAATACAAAATAAAAAAAATCAATAACCTAATACAGGAATCACAAAATATAATAAAAATACTAAACATGTGCACTACCTGAACCTGTGAATGCTAGAATTATTTCATTACACACACACACACACACACACACACACAAACCACAACCAAATTCCACACCACTCCACCTAAGTTCTTTGGAGAGTTTTAAACCTTCCGTAGAGATTTGTGGCGTCGTAATTGTAAAATCAATAGAAACTGTGAGAGCATGAAGGTGTGTGTGTGTGTGGTGGGGGGGATGGGGGGGGGAGGAAACGAGAGAGAGAGAGAGAGAGAGAGAGAGAGAGAGAGAGAGATGAGGGAAGGGAGTGGGGTGAGAGGGAGGGGAGAGGAGGTGTGAGATGGAGGAAAGGGGGAAGGGAGTGGGGTGAGGGGGAAGGGAGTGGGGTGAGAGGGAAGGGAGTGGGGTGGGAGGAAGGAAGGGAGGTGGTTGGGAGGGAGAAAGGAGGTATGTGGGGTGGGAGGGAGAAAGGAGGTATGTGGGGTGGGAGGGAGAAAGGAGGTATGTGGGGTGGGAGGGAGAAAGGAGTTGAGTGGGGTGGGAGGGAGAAAGGAGTTGGGTGGGAGGGAGGTGTGTGGTAGGAGAGTTGAGAGGGAGAATGGTAGGTCGAGGAAATGAGTGTGGTGGTGTGGTTGGGGGAAAGAGTGTAAGTAAGAGCGGAAATGAAAGAAAGAGACTGACAGAAGAAGTGGGATTTTAGTAATAAGATTGTGAGGAGGTTGTCTGGAAAGAGGGAGGGGGAGGGGGGTTAAGAGAGAAAAGAAAAGAGGGGGGTTAAGAGAGAAAAGAAAAGAGGGGGGTTAAGAGAGAAAAGAAAAGAGGGGGGTTAAGAGAGAAAAGAAAAGAGGAAGATGGAAGCAGCAGAGAAGAGAGGAAGAAGAAGAGAGACAGAGATGGTAAATTGGAAGGAAGAAGATGGAGAAGGAGGGAGGAAGAAAACAGGGAGAATGAATGAAGCAGACGACAGAGAAAGACAAGCAGGGAGATGGTAAATTGGAAGGAGGGAGAAGGAGGGAGGAAGAAAACAGGGAGAATGAATGTGGAAGTAGACGACAGAGAAAGACAAGCAGGGAGAATGAATGTGGAAGTAGACGACAGAGACAGGCAAGCAGCAGCAGCAGGGTAAGGCAAGCAGCAGCAGGGAATGAGGAAGCAGACGACATAGAAAGGCAAGACAATAGACAGGACTGAGAGAGATACAGTAAGTAGGTCCTGCAGTTGAGCTAAAGGTGAAGACTCCTTGCCTGCCACACCAATGAAACACACACTCTCTCTCTCTCACACGAATGAAAGATCCTTGCTCGCTCTCACACACGAATGAAAGATCCTTGCTCTCACTCTAGTTCTCATACGAATGAAAGATCCTCGTTTCTCTCACTCTCTCTCTCTCTCACGAATGAAAGATCTTTGCTTTCTCACACACGAATGAAAGATACTATCTCTCACACGAATGAAAGATCCTTGCTCTCTCTCTCTCTCTGTGTTTATATAAATGTGAATGTGTGAGAATGTGAGCAGTATAGCAGTAGTGTGTAATTATCATCGAGCTTGGTATCACAACAAAAAACAAATGAAGTACCGTATGAAGTGTGTGTGTGTGTGTGTCTTACCGTCACACACACACACACTTACAGTACGGTACATGACACTTTAATATTGTCATACCAGCACCTCGCCAAACCAATGTCTTTACCCCTCCCCCCCACCACCTCTCTCCTCTCTCTCTCTCTCTCTCTCTCTCTCCTCTCTCCTCTCTCTCTCTCTCTCTCTCTCTCTCTCTCTCTATCCTTTATTCCTTGCTTCCCTGTCACTGCCTTCTTCCCTCCTTACCTTCCCCCCCCCTCTCTCTCTCTCTCTCTCTCTCGTTGCCAGCATTCCTCCAAAGTATACCAGGAAACAGAACCGTGCCTCAACATACAAGTACTGGACCTGTTTTATGGCACACTTGGGAGGAATCAGTAGCCCTCCAATTCTCACAGTAAGATAGTATCCCTTTAACTCCCTCCTTCCCTCCCTCCCATCCTTACCTCCTCATCCCTCCCTCCCTCCCTCCCTTACCTCCTCATCCCTCCCTCCCTCCCTCCCATCCTTACCCTCTCATCCCTCCCTCCCTCCCTCTCTCAAAGCCTTCTTCCTTGCCTACCTCTCCTCCTCACTTCCTCCCTCCCCTGCCTGCCTCCTTTCCTACCTCACCCCGTCCATCCCTCCTTTCCTACCTCACCCCCACCCCTACTTCTCCATCCCTCACTGCCTCCTTTCCCTCCCTCACCCCCCTGCCTCTTTTCCTACCTCACCCCCACCCCTACTTCTCCTCCCTCACTATACCTTTCCAACCTTACCTCCCACCCCTCATTTCCTCCCACACCCCCACCCCTACTTCCCCTCCCTTCCACCCCACACCCCCACCCCTACTTCCCCTCCCTACTCTTCACCTCCCCACCCCTCATTTCCTCCCACACCCCCACCCCTACTTCCCCTCCCTACTCTTCACCCCCTCACCCCTCATTTCCTCCCTGCCTGCCTGCCTGTCTCCTCTACTACCGACTTGTAACACGGGTATTGTGAGACAACAATGGTTCAGAGTAAGGCACCTCTCCTCCACACACCGACCGGGACCCTATAACACCGAACATTTACACCTTCTTCATCACATATAAACGTTTTACTCAACTTTCTGACAACACGTAAACATAACACCTCTCCATACCACACCCTAACACCGAACATAACACGTTCTTCATTATATATATACGTTTTACTCAACTTTCTGACAACACGTAAACATAACACCTCTCCATACCACACCCTAACACCAAACATAATACCTCTCCATACCACACCCTAACACCAAACATAACACCTCTTCATACCACACCCTAACACCGAACATAACACCTCTCCATACCACACCCTAACACCGAACATAACACGTTCTTCACAACACACACAAACGTTTT
>JAWQEG010001741.1:0-23409 GCA_033782935.1 Petrolisthes cinctipes | reverse complement strand
ATATATGCCAGGAAACAGGACCAGGTGAACAAAAATAATATATATGTATTACACACGAATACAATATATATACTCCACACCTGTATATTATTAAGCATGTGGTGTGTGTGTGTGTGTGTGTGTGTGTGTGTGTGTGTGTGTGTGTGTGTGTGTGTGAGATAATGTTAGAATATATCCATATCCTGTGTGTGTGTGTGTGGTGTGTGTGTGTGTGTGTGTGTGTGTGTGTGTGTGTGTGTGTGTGTGTGTGTACTTAAAATATTACCTATGCATTTTTTAACAGCAATACTCCCATATGTTCTGTGTGTGCGTGTAATAATAATAATAATAATAATAATAATATTCGGTTTATTAAATAGTCAGCAGCTGGTAAGCTGAAAATGTACATATTACAATAAAACAATAATGGTAAAAATGGGAATGAAAAACAAATAGACACAAAAACATATGGGAGAAAAATATCAATGATACGTAGATGTGTGTGTGTGGTTCCGGGTTGGTTAGTATCTATTACGTACACTGTGCCTGTTTGTGTTCGTGAGGTGAGTGCACACACACACACACACACACACACACATACAAGGAAAGGTCAGCACATCATTACAAAACGGAAGAGTACAATATTCAGGAACGGTGTGCGACGTATGTGGATTTGTGGAGTGAAAGTGGAGTGAGTCAGTAGTGGTGGAGTTGAGTTGTGGTGGTGGTTGATGGAGCATGGAAGGTGGAGTTGAGTGGTGGGGTTGTTGGTGGGTGGTGGTGGTGGTGGTGGTGGTGGTGGGTGTGGAGCATGGAAGGTGGAGTTGAGTGGTGTGGGGTTGGTGGTGGTGGGTGGTGGTGGAGCATGGAAGGTGGAGTCAGTCAGTCAGGTGGAGGGAGGAGTATGGTATGGTTGGTGATGATGGAAGAAGAAGAGCATGTGAGGGTGAGAGAAAGAGAGTGTAAGTGGAGGAGGAGTGTGAATGTGGAGAAGAAGTGTGAAAGTGGAAAAGGAGTGTGTAAATGGAAAAAGAGTGTAAATGGAGGAGGAGTGTGAATTGTGGAGTGTGAAAGTGGAAAAGGAGTGTGTAAGAGGAAAAAGAGTGTGAAAGTGGAAAAAAGGAGTGTTAATGTGGAGATGGAGTGTGGAAGTGGAGAAGAAGTGTGAAAGTGGAAGGTTGATAATTAAGGAAGTATTGTGTGAGAGAGGTGGAATGAGAAAGTATAGACAGAGAAATAATTATGTGAGTGAGAGAATGAGAGAGGGAGATTGTGTGTGTGGGTTAGGAAAGAGGATGGAGGGAGGGAGGGAGGGAGGGAAAGTGTGTGGTTATTGGAAGTGGGTGGAGGGAGGGAGTATTAAACTGACTAATACTCCACAGCAATCTTGGTTGGTTTATAGTTTTGTCAGGTACTCGGCCCATACAGGTACAGGTACACTCGTGATACATAATTTCTGACCAGAGTGTGAGGAGCAGAAAGCTTTGAATGGCCTGGTATTGTTCATTTCCCCACCCAGTACACCTATAGAGACTGAGTTCGAATGTAGTGTGTGTGTGTGTGTGTGTGTGTGTGTGTATGTGTATGTGTGTGTGTGTGTGTGTGTGTGTGTGTTGCCTGCCGTTCGTCTCTGGTCAGGGATTACGTCAGGAATGTACTGATATGTGTAGAAAAAAGAAACACCCTCCCGTCCCACCCATCCCTGTTATTGAGAAACTAACATCTAACAGCATTATTTAAGTTCTTTATTTACCTTTAGTACAAGCCCCAACAACACTCTGGGGAACGTTGTCGCTTAATTAAGGTGGTAATTCACTTTTGGTACATTGGAGTGTCTTCATTCCTCCAAAGTATGCCAGGAAACAGGACCAGATGAACAAAAATAATGGTGTTCTGTTGTGGCTTGGAATAGTTTGGAGGATTCAGCAGTTGCTCCAGATTTACCCCAACACAAAACTTCCCCCTTAAGGCCACAAACCATGAAGTTATTTGATACATGGTGGGAAATAAATAAGAATAAATGAAGGAAAATAATTTGCAATATTATTATGAAATAGAACGACGATAAAGTGATTGTTTTTTTTTTTTTAAGTTCATTATTTAACGTTGGCGATAAAGTCCATATGACGTTATTTGATACATGGTGGGAAATTAATATGAGTAAATAAAGGAAAACAATTTGCATTATTATTATGAAATAGAACAACAAAGACAACAACATTGATAATAAATAATATTAAGTAACAATAATACACATATTGTACAGTACAAAGGAAGGGAAAACATAGAAAATATATGATTATAAATTACATAAGATATCCCTACGTTCAATAAGTTTTCTGTGGTGGTCATGGCTTAAGTAAGATCACTGACTAAAGTATATTATATTAAAAAACAATAAAAGAACTTTAAACTAAATTTGTGGGTTCGTTCCTCAAGTGATTCATATATTTTTTAATCAGTTACATTTGTTTTCCATTTATTTTTAACTATTATTATTAATTACACAACACCATTATATTTACTACCATTTTCGTCATATTTTATCATTATCAATTAAGGGACCCAGTGATATTTTCAGAAAATTGGAGGTAAATGAGTCCTTCAAATATTGCCACGAAACACACACAGACACACCTATATGGAAGTAGCTTGTTTCGTGGCATAGTCAGGAGGAATCAGAAGCCTCCAATTTTTTCATACACGATCACAGGGTCCCATAAACTATCTATCTGCCTGAGTAGCCAAAACGATGTACAGCCACAATCAAATAACCACCGACACTTTCCTTCCATCGTAGTAAATATCTTGGTAATAAAGAACAACACGTGTATGATTTTGCAGCACCTCATAATATTAATTGAGGGGGTTGTTGAGTTGACGTAAGGTGTTGTTGTATGATTATATTTTGATATGATACTGATTTATTTGCACGATGGAAGGAAAGTGTCGGTGGATATTTGATTGTGGCTGTACACTAGAAAGAATCAACTCCTGTTTACTATTGGACACAAGAATTGGTACACACGCTTTTGTTTTCGAGGGTTTACCGCATATCGAAAATGTAAGACTACGTAACTGCAACACAACATTATTATTTGGTTTGTTGTTTTGCCAATCACTGAGTCACTTGGTAGACCATTTATTGCAGTACTTCCAAAATAATGAATGACCTCTCTTTCCATATTATAGCCTGTATAAGAATTCCTGTCGCTAACTGTACACATATACCTACTAACCTAATTCAACAATGTTAATAGAGAATATAATTATGAGTAGCCAGTTATTGGTAGTAAGGTCGATCGAGATACTGCATGTAAATATCTTGGTTCCTATAGCTTACTTAATAAGGTGGAAGTTCAGTGTTGGTAAATGTGGAGTGACTGCATCATTCCTCAAAACTATTCTAAGCAACAGACTACCATTATTATTTTTGTTAATCTGGTCCTGTTTCCTGGCATATTTTGGAGGAATCAAGACCAAAAGTAGACCATCCTCTTAATTAGCTTTATATATAATAATTGTATTGTACTCTGGCCTGTATTAGTCAACTGCAATGAAAGTGGAAGCTAGGTTACTTTACTTTACTTTACCCTCTCAGCTAAAATGCAAATAGAAAAATAATATATAGATAGATACCTTGTAGAGATAAGACCACAATCACTTACTGTACATCTCTCTATCTATCCCATCATTATGCCCTTGTCATCACCATCACCACAACCACCACCACCACCACCACCACCACCACCACTACCACTACTCTTACACTCACCACCACTACCACCACAACACTACCAACACTACCACACCTTTCCCTCACCACCACCACCATCATCACCACACCACTACCATCACCCCACCACCTCCATCATTCCCTCACCATCACCATCTCCACCACTATCATCACCATCACCACCACCACCATTCCTCTCATCCTCACCACAGCGACAACCAAATCATTCATTCCCCTATTAAGCCAATCATCATGACTTGCATCTCACTACTCAACAACCACCACCACCACCACCACCACCACTACTACCACTACCACCACCACCATCTGCAGTTAGTAAGGACCTCTCTCTCTCTCTCTCTCTCTCTCTCTCTCTCTCTCTCTCTCTCTCTCTCTCTGCAGTTATTATTTGAAGGAAGGATGGTTGTGGATATGGTAAATGTGAGGTAATATATCATAATAATTCAGCTGTGCAATCGGAAAGAGAATTAAATTTTCATGACGGCAGCTGGGGTATGTGTGTACACTCGTAATCCAAAATTTGTATCCAGGTCTTGTTGAAGTTTCGAATCATTTGACGTACTAGTGGACCAATTACAATGCTTATCCTGTTTTATATTTGTATCCAGGTCTTGTTAAAGTTTCGAATGATTTGACATAACATACTAGTGAACCAATTACAACGCTTATCCTGTTTCATATTTGCTTGAGTTCGCTTAATACTCTATCAGGCTATTCGAAGCAAGCCTGGATACATATTTTGGATTGCGAGTGTACAGCCACAATCAAATATCCACCGACACTTTCCTTCCATCGTATAAATAAATCAGTCTCAATACAAAATATAATCATACAACAACACCTTACGTCAACTCAACCCCCTCAATTAATATTATGAAGTGCTGCAAAATCATACACGTGTTGTTCTTTATTACCAAGATATTTACTACGATGGAAGGAAAGTGTCTGTGGTTATTTGATTGTGGCAGTACATACATACATACATACAAGGACAGTTTGCTTGACACCCACATGCTGACTGCTTCTCTCAACACTCTGTAATGTGTGTACAGTCGCCGTCAAAAAATATGCCTGCTGTGTAAAATATCCAATACAGACCGAAATATTACCGTAGCAAGCACTCACCTTACATCTCTTTCCATGGGTATTCAGGCAAATGTTGACTTAAGGGGATAGTAGTTTAGTTTATTACAAAAATGGAGTGCCTTATATTCCTCCAAAGTATGCCAGGAAACAGCAGGACCAGATGAACAAAAATAATGGTGTTCTGTTGTTGCTTGGAATAATAGTTTGGTCCTAGGAATCAGGCAGTTGCACCAGATTGTACATACATAATCAAATAACCACCAACACTTTCCTTCCATCGTGCAAATAAATCATTATCACATCAAAATATAATCATACAACACCTTACGTCAACTCAACCCCTTCAATTATTACTATGAGGTGCTGCAAAATCATACACGTGTTGTTTTTTATTACCAAAATATTTACTACGATGGAAGGAAAGTGTTGGTGGATATTTGATTGTGGCTGTACTTCCCCCTTAAAATACAAACCCCAACAAACCCCAACAGTATCTCTTCACTTAAGCCTTCTAATCCCCATACACGTCCACTATCTCATATAATTATAAACAAAGGGATATTAATTCTTGTCCATTACTGTAAATACAAACCACAACAAACCACAACATTATCTCTTCACTTAAGCCTTCTAATCCCCATACACGTCCACTGTCTCATATAATTATAAACAACGAAGGGATATTAATTCTTGTCCATTACTGTAAATACAAACCCCAATAAAACCACAACAGTATCTCTTCACTTAAGCCTTCTAATCCCCATACACGTCCACTGTCTCATATAATTATAAACAAAGGGATATTAATTCTTGTCTACTACTGTAAAAAGCTGATCATCCTCGAGGTGCATGACTGGCAACATCGCCTCGGGTTTCATAAGGTCGAGGAATCACAGAGAAGCAAAGGCACTGGAGGCTCTATACGTCAGGTGGTAACACACTTGGTGGTAGTAGATGCCAGAGGTTGCTATTTGTACTGACCAAACATGAACCAGCCATAGTTACCAAACCAACCAACACAACAACAGACAGTCCAACAGGGATTACCAGTCAGATCATACACCACTCACTCACTTCTTCACCACAACACACCACATAGTTACTTAAAGCCCTCAATATATAGTGTTAAAAGGTGATAGAGAGGTGGGACACATCTTCTTCTCCACAACACAACACAACACATAGCGAGTGAAGGCCCTCAATAGTGTTAAAAGGTGATAGAGAGGTGGGATACATCTTCTTCTCCACACCACAATTGAACACAACACACCATATAGTGACTGAAGGCCCTCAATAGTGTTAAAAGGTAATAGAGAGGTGGGACAGCAAGTACGAAGGAAAGAGAAGGAAAGGAGGGATAGCTGAAGAACTGAAAAGGATTAGCTGGGGGCCTAAGGGACGCCAAAACCCTTAATCAAAGTACTGCCCACATCACTACTGACAATATAATACTTCCCTTACTGCCGTAGCTGTTAGGTGTCATACTTATATACACACATATACACAATACCCGCCTCTTCTCACTGACAAGGTAAGGTTTATACTCTCTTACGTAGGTACAGTTGGACACACGAATGAATGGGTGGTACAGCCCAAGTGAAAGATGGTCCATTTCTGCCAATATCAAGTTCCTTATTAGTGCCAAATAGGAGACATCAGGGGCAGAAGTCAGTCAGTATTGAGGATGGTAATAAAAAGCAAGTACCTGATAATAGACACTGGTTAGGTTAGGTTGGTAATTAGGAGGGGTAGAAGTCAGTATTGAGGATGGTAATAAAAAGCAAGTACCTGATAATAGACACTGGTTAGATTAGGTTGGTAATTAGGAGGGGCAGAAGTCAGTATTGAGGATGGTAATAAAAAGCAAGTACCTGATAATAGACACTGGTTAGGCTAGGTTAGGTTGGTAATTAGGAGGGGCAGAAGTCAGTATTGAGGATGGTAATAAAAAGCAAGTACCTGATAATAGACACTGGTTACTCAAATGGGACAAGTATCTTTCACCTGGGCTGTACCACCCATTCATGTGTCCAACTGTACCTAATCGTTTGACTCAGTTGGATTGACAATTTTCAAGTCTTTAATTAAGAAAATGGTATATTATTTTTTTTACAGGAATATAGTGCATTTTTATTATTAATACATTAGCAACATCCATCAAATTCTTGCCTCAATAGATGTGTGTGTGTATATTTTAGTCCATGTGTTTGTGTGTGTGTGTGTGTGTGTGTGTGTGTGTGTGTGTAATTGTAGTCCAAGTGTGTGTGTGTGTGTGTGTGTGTAATTGTAGTCCAAGTGTGTGTGTGTGTGTGTAATTGTAGTCCAAGTGTGTGTGTGTGTGTGTATATATATTTTTGTCCAAGTGTGTGTTAGATAGCTGTTCTTGGCTGAGGGAGTGTAGGTATAGCTTGCGTGTTAATATATTGATTCAGAAAACAAAACAAAAAACTTTGATGAAAAATGTACTATACACAAATAAATGAATAAGTAAATAAATAAACTAACTGATAAATAATGTACTGTACACAAATACAAATGAATAATCGTATAAGGTGCTGTATTTTTTTTTTTTTTTTTTTTTTTTTTTTTTTAACAAGGTACAGTATCTTCTTCTAAACTTTCCTCCCATCTCAAGTAACCAAAGTCTATATAGGCCGGTTGATATTCCAATTATTATTTATTCATCTCCACTGCTACCTACCTATCTTAACTATTAACTACATTTTGACATCGTTATGGGACCCTGTGTGTGATGTCGTCAGAAAATTGGAGGTAAATGAGTCCTTCAAATATTGCCACGAAACACACACACACACACACACACTGTATATGGAAGGAGCTTGTTTGTTTGTTTGTTTGTTTCGTGGCATGGTCAGGAGGAATCAGAAGCCCCTAATTATCATCATTCAAGATCACACTGTGGGTCCTTAAGGTGGTATATAATTCTTTTTTGGTACATTAGAGTGCCTTGATTCCTCCAAAGTATGCCAGGAAACAACAGGACCAGAAGAGCAATAAAAATAATGGTGTTCTGTTGTTGCTTGGAATAGTTTGGAGGATTCAGTTGCTCCAGATTTACCAATACAAAACCACTTCCCCCTTAATTAATGGAAGACACACAACAAGCACAAATAGGAGTGAAAACAGTATTATAGGTGTTGTCAGTAGAGTATTAGGGATTATTAATTTAAAAGTTTATCTTGCGTTCGTACACAGCTTGTGAGTGAACTGTGAAGGCCAAGGTTAATGGCGAGCATACACACACACACACACTTGGACTTAGATTATATACTCACACACACACTTGGAGTAAATATGCACACACACACACACACACACACACACACACTTGGATTTAGATTATATACTCACACACACACTTGGAGTAAATATGCACACACACACACACACACTTGGACTTATATTACACACACACACACACACACACACACATTTTCAGCTTACCAGCTGCTACTATTTAATAAACCGATTATTATTATTAATATTACACTTGGAGTAAATACAACACACACACACATTTGGACTAAAAATACACACACACACACACAAACACAATTGGACTAAAAATACACACACACACACAGGGGTACAGATAGTATGTAGGGTCTGCTGTCAAGGAGTAATAGGCTATCATAGAGAGTGACATTACACGCAGGAGTGTGTGTGTGTGTGTGTGTGTGTCCTTTAATTTTTGTGTTTACTTGTATGTGTTTGTGTGTGCTTTAGTGTGTATGTATGTTTAGATTTTAGTTAACGTGTGTGTGTGTGTGTGTGTGTGTGTGTTTGTTGTTTAGATTTTAGTTAACATGTGTGTGTGTGTGTGTGTGTGTGTGTGTGTGTGTGTGTGTGTGTGTGTGTGTGTGTGTGTGTGTGTGTGTGTGTGTATGTTATTAGTTTTTAGTTCACTTTTTTGCTGTTTTAGTCTGTGTGTGTGCAACAATGGATGACGACAATAGTTTGAAGGAATTTGAAGTTGTTGCAGATTTATTTACCAGCACTGTACTACCCCTTGAATTATGGATCAAAATATCTCTGTATAAAGATGCAAAAAAAAATACATACAATAATATTCATAAATAAGTCCCACAACAACAACAACAACAACAACAACACAAGGCTAATAATCTTATTTAAGGACCCTGTGAACATGTATGAAACTTGGTGGCTTCTGATTCCACTTGACCATGCCACGAAACAAGCTCCTTCCATATAGGTGTGTGTTGTTTCGTGGCAATATTTGAAGGACTCATTTACCTCCATTTTTCTGACTACATCACAGGGTCCCTTCAGGTGGTAATACAGTGTTGGTATTTCTGGAGCAACTGATTCCTCCTCCAAACTATTCCAAGCAACAGAACTCCATTATTTTTGTTCATCTGGTCATGTTTCCTGGCATAATTTGGAGGAAGGAATCATGGCACTCCAATGTAATAAAAGTGAATTACCCCCTTAATGGAGAGGAATGTGGGTGTGGGTGTGTCCGTGTGTGTGTGCGCATGATAAAATGAAATAAACAAGTATAGTGAGTCGTGGTGTAAAGTTTTGTCGCCTGTCTGGTATAATGTAAACTATTAATTAAAAATAATGACGGTCTGAAGAAACAACAATCACATCTTATTCACAACAATATTATTCTCCTCAAACCAGAAAACCGATAGATGTTATTATAGACCTCGACTGTACGTAAAACTCCACAATAACAGTCAGACCCACAAACACACACGACACGTCTCATTCACGACAACAACAAACCACCACATACGTACTCATACCAAAGAGACAACACGAACTCTAAAAACCTCGACTTTACAGAATCTCCCACAATAATTTTCAGACGTGTAAAAATTCGAGAACATTATACCTCACACACCTATACAGAATCTTTCACAACATTTTCAGACGTGTACAAATCCAAGAACATTAAACCACACACACCTATACAGAATCTCCAACAATAATTTTCAGACGTGTACAAATCCAACTCAGCTTTACAGAATATTTCAAACATTTTCAGACGTGTACAAATCCAAGGACATTAGACCTCACACACCTATACAGAATCTTTCAAGACGTATACAAATCCAAGGACATTAGACCCCACCTTTACAGAATCTTTCATACATTTTCAGACGCGTACAAATCCAACTCAGCTTTACAGAATCTCCCACAATAATTTTAAGACGTGTACAAATCCAAGAACAATAGACTTCACACACCTATACAGAATCTTTCATAAAATTTTCAGACTAGTGTTGGGTCGGAATGGGGTGGGTTCGTGTGTTGGTGGTGGGTGTGGCCATCGGGTGGGCGGCTGTTATGGTGAATCGAAAGTTTGAGGAGCCCCCCTTGCCCACCCTCGACCCAAACCCCTGGTGGGGACCCGGAGAACCAAAGGAAGACAACGTGGCCATCACCCAGTTCAAGATAAATGTCCCAGAGAAGGTAAGTAAGTGGTAATGTGTGTAGTAGTGTTGTGGTATAGATGATAATTGTTTTGGTGTTTATGTTCTGAATGTTTTGTTGTTTTAAATGGGTAAGAATGTCGTGTGTGTTGTGTTGTGGTGTTTATGTTTTGTGTTTTAAATGGTAAGAATGTCGTGTGTGTTGTGTTGTGGTGTTAATGTTTTGTTGTTTTAAATGGTAAGAATGTCGTGTGTGTTGTGTTGTGGTGTTTATGTTTTGTGTTTTAAATGGTAAGAATGTCGTGTGTGTTGTGTTGTGAATAGTAAAGAACTTTTTTGTATACTGTTGTGGTGCAGATGATAATTTTTGTGGTGTTTATGTTCTGAATGTTTTGTTGTTTTGTGTTTTAAATGGTTAAGAATGTTGTGTTTGTTGTGTTGATGATAATGTGGTGTTATAATGTTTTGCAGTGATGTGTTGTTGCGGATGACAAGGATGTTAGTAGTGTTGTGTTTCAAATGGTAAGCTAACTTTTCAGTGTTGTGCTGTAAAGGGTAAGAAGGTTTAGTTAGTAGTGTTGTGTTGTAAATAGGAAAAAAGCCTTGTAGCGTTGTGATGTACAGCCACAATCAAATAACCACCGACACTTTCCTTCCATCGTCGTAAATAATATCTTGGTAATAAAAAACAACACGTGTATGATTTTGCAGCACCTCATAATAATAATAATAATAATTGAGGGAGTTGTTGAGTTGACGTAAGGTGTTGTTGTATGATTATAGTTTGATATGATACTGATTTATTGGCACGATGGAAGGAAAGTGTCGGTGGTGGTTATTTGATTGTGGCTGTACCTACATGGGGCAATAATCTCATTTATTATAGGTGAAATGGAGGCCTATTTATATCTCTACTGATATGTCTTAAAATAGAGAGAGGAGGGAGGGTCAGCAAGCACGAAGGAAATACAGTAGAAGGAAAAGACGAAATCACACACATAGAGAATCGATTTCATACAGTATCTCGTTGTAAGGAAAGAGAAGGAAAGGACGAAATCACACACATAGAGTATCGAGTCATTGCAGTATCACGTTGCATTCTTTTTAGTCGTCTTAATCTTCATGGCCTTGGGTGTTCTTGCTATCGATTTCTTGCAGTATCACGTTGCATTCTTTTTAGTCTTCATGGCCTTGGGATTTCTTGCTATCAGTGTTTATTTTTTTATTCAAGCACATGCAACATCATCACACACACACACACAAGGAGAATAAAAAGGTTATCGTGTACTTGTCCGGCCTAGTGGAGTGGTTGGTAGTCGAGTCCTTATCAGTGTTGTAAAAGATAAGCCTCAAGGAAGTAATGGTGGTGTAGCTCTCCCTTATCATCTCTCTGGGCTTAAGGGGGTGCGGGAGTAGGGGGGGCAGGCTTGGGGGGGGGTTAGGTGGGTGCGGGAATAGGGGGACAGGCTTGGTTGGGGTGGGTAGAAAGCATGTCCCCTATTATTATATTCCCGCACCCCCATAACCCCCCTCCCCATGCCTGTCCCCCTACTCCCGCACCCCCCAAAACATCCCCCAAGCCTGTCCCCTACTCCAGCACCCCCCCCCCCCAAGCCTGTCCCCTTATTCCCGCACCCCCTTAATTAATACAACGCTGTGAGGGGGTCGAGTTGTTGTGTGGGTCAATAGGAATTTACTTATAGACATGCCACTGGTAGTCAAAAAAAGATTAAGGGACCCTGTGATATAGTTAGAAAATTGGAGGTAAATGAGTCCTTCTAATATTGCCACGAAACACACACCAACAGTTATACTTTGGCATTATTTTTTCTTCTAAGGCTGTCGTTTCATTCGAAGGTGATGCAGGACTCTTGGTCATGAATGTAAACTTGATGACCATAAAATCTAGCTAACAAGAGTGGAAGCCCGAGATCTGAAGCAGGTGGTTTCTGGACGACAGCCCACTCAAAGCCTCCATTGGTTCGAGATATGTGTGTGTGTGTGTGTGTGTGTGTGTGTGTGTGTGTGTGTGTGTGTGTGTGTGTGTGTCCTCTTGATAGTTTGGGTGGGCTGTCGTCCAGAAACCGCCTGCTTCAGATCTCGGACTTCGACTCAGGTGGGCTAGATTTTAATGATCAGCAAGTGTACAGTCGCGGCACATAGTTCTTGATCAGGGTGTACTCGTAAGGGGAAATCAGGTCAAGGATTATGGTTCCGCGACTGTATCACCATTCACCCATTATTATGAAGACCCCCATACACTGACCTCAAACTGGCACTCTGCTACATATACTGACCTCAAACTGGCACTCTGGGACATATACTGACCTCAAACTGGCACTCTGGCACACATATACTGACCTCAAACTGGCACTCTGGCACATATATTGACCTCAAACTGGCACTCTGATGCATGTACTGACCTCAAACTGGCACTCTGATACATATACTGACCTCAAACTGGCACTCTGATACATATACTGACCTCAAACTGGCACTCTGGCACATATACTGACCTCAAACTGGCACTCTGATACATATACTGACCTCAAACTGGCACTCTGGGACATATACTGACCTCAAACTGGCACTCTGATACATATACTGACCTCAAACTGGCACTCACTCTGATACATATACTGACCTGAAACTGGCACTCTGGGACATATACTGACCTGAAACTGGCACTCTGAGACACATATAGGACTTGAAGGATCTGATAATAATGTGAAAGTTAGTCTCTGTAATATTATGAAGACCCCCATAAACTGACCTCAAACTGGCACTCTGGCACACGTATAGGACTTGAAGGATCTGAAGGACCGTTTGGCACTCCCTCTACGTCTGACTCCGGCTCTCGAGGGGACCAACTTCACCTATGGCTTCAACTCGGATACCCTGAGTAGGATTGTCACGTACTGGACCAAGAAGTATGACTGGCGCAAGAGGGAAGCACTACTCAACAAGTATCCCCAATACAAGTGAGTGAGTGAGTTGGTATGGGTATGGGTTGATGGGGTAGGGAGGCGGGGATGTCGACACAGTAACACACTTTATGGACTGCCATTCACTGATTAATTTTGAATCAACATTATTTTTCTGTCTCTCTTACTCTTACTTTCACTTTCTCTCTCTCTCTCTCTCTCTCTCCTAACTATACCAGAAAACAGATGCCCTCAGTGGTACATAGTTTGGAGGAATTAGACTCCTTCAAAATCACTCACCAACAAAAGAATATCTCCCCATTTGAATTACAGGGACGACTTAATTATTACTCTCGTTTTTGGTGAATTGGAAGACCAACTATACCGAGTTGTAACCTCTCTCTCTCTCTCTCTCTCTCTCTCTAACCAACCAACCAACATTATAACTTCTCTCTCCCTCTCTCTCTCTTTCTCCTAACTAACCAACATTATAACCTCTCTCTCTCTCTCTCTCTCTCTCTCTCTCTCTCTCTCTCTCTCTCTCTCACCAACCAACCAACATTATAACTTCTCTCTCCCTCTCTCTTTCTTTCTCCTAACTAACCAACCAACCAACATTATAACCTCTCTCTCTCTCTCTCTCTCTCTCTCCTTAATATGGTGAATCTTTTACACTACAGAACACAGATCGAAGGGTTGGATATCCATTTCCTTCGTGCTACTGCAGGGGACACCAGTGGGGGGGCCAGGAAGAAGGGTGTCAAAGTGGTACCCCTCCTCTTGGTACACGGTTGGCCAGGCTCCGTCGTTGAGTTCTATAGTATCCTGCCTCTGCTCACCACGCCGCGGGAGGGTAGCAGTGTGGTCTTCGAAGTTATCTGTCCATCCATTCCAGGTTATGGCTTCTCCCAGGGCTCATCCAAACCAGGCAAGTTGTGGCAATGGTGTTGTTTTTATTATTATTATCATTACTATTATTATTATTATTTTTATTATTATTAAAACAAGCACAATTATTATGATTATATATATATTTTTATTTTTATTATTATTATTATTATTATTATTATTATTAGAACAAGCACCATTATTATTACTATTTTTATTATTATTACTGGCCCATCTCAGGGGCCTCCGAGGCTTTGTTGCTAATTTTAATCATGTTGAAGTTAATTTTGGGGAGTAAAATTCGGACAAAGGTTGTGGTGTTTAGTGTGTTTGTTGTATTGTGAAAAAAGGAAGAGAGTGATGTCTTTGAGAATACGTTGGACTACTCTCAGTGTAGGTGAGACACGAAAAAAGATCAGCAAAGGTGGACAGACAGACAGACATACAGGTGTAATTACCAGGAGTTCCAACCCTCCCTATATATCACCAGTCCAGTCCAGTGTCCACCTCAGGAGTACTGCCCTGTTCAGCTGGTGTCTTCAGCCTCCTCCTGTGTTTATAGGTGTGAGTTAGTCTACAGCTGTTGGTCTCTAAAATAAACGATTACACCTTCAGCCTCCTCCTGTGTTTATAGGTGTGAGTTAGTCTACAGCTGTTGGTCTCTAAAATAAACGATTACACCTTCAGCCTCCTCCTGTATATATAGGTGTGAGTTAGTCTACAGCTGTTGGTCTCTATAATAAACGATTACACCTTCAACCTCCTCCTGTGTTTATAGGTGTGAGGTAAATCTGGAGCAACTGAATCCTCCAAACTATTCCAAGCAACAACAGAACAACACCATTATTTTTGTTCATGTGGTCCTGTTTCCTGGCATACTTTGGAGGGAATCAAGACACTCCAATGTAACAAAAGCAACAACAGAACACCATAATTTTTGCTCATGTGGTCCTGTTTCCTGGCATACTTTGGAGGGATCAAGACACTCCAATGTAACAAAAGTGAATTAATTACCACCTTAACTCTAAATATATTCTCTCTCCTTTACCACTAAATAGGATTGGGTTCACTGCAGACGGCCCAGATCTTTCTCAAGCTTATGAAGAGGTTGGGATTCGATCAGTTCTATGCACAGGGAGGGGACTGGGGGTCACTGATCGTCACTGATCTGGCAACACTGTATCCCCACAAGTAAGTCCTATAGAATGCCTTTTTGTTTTTTGTTTTTTCGTAAAGATCTTAGTAAAATATCTTGGTAATAAAGAACAACACGTGTATGATTTTGCAGCACCTCATAATAATAATAATTGAGGGGGTTGTTGAGTTGACGTAAGGTGTTGTTGGTGTATGTTTATAACCTCTCTCTCTCTCTCTCTCTCTCTCTCTCTCTCTCTCTCTCTCTCTCTCTCTCTCTCTCACCTAACTAACCAACCAACCAACCAACATTATAACCTCTCACTCTCTCCTTACTAACCAACCAACCAACCAACATTATAACCTCCCTCCCTCTCTCTCTCCTAACTAACCAACCAACCAACATTATAATCTCTCTCTCTCTCTCCCCTAACCAACCAACATTATAACCTCTCTCACTCTACCTCTCTCTCTCCTACCCAACCAACCAACCAACATTATAACTTCTCTCTCTCTCTCCCCTAACCAACCAACACTATAACCTCTCACTCTCTCTCCCCTAACCAACCAACCAACCAACCAACATTATAACCTCTCTCTCCTACCCAACCAACCAACATTATAACCTCTCTCTCTCCTACTCAACCAACCAACCAACATTATAACCTCTCTCTCACTCTACCTTTCTCTCTCCTACCCAACCAACCAACCAACATTATAACCTCTCTCTCTCTCTCTCTCTCTCTCTCCACATCAGCGTGCTAGGTGTGCATATGAACATGTTGGGAGGAAATACCCCGACTGGAAACCTCAAGATGTGGTTGGGTTCACTATTGCCATCAGGTCTATTGGTACCCGAGTCTGACCAACACCATCTCTACCCTCTCTCCTCATTCTACTCACGTCTCATGTTGGAGTCTGGTTATGCTCACATCCAGGCTACTAAACCAGATACGATTGGTACGTAATTGGCACGTAAATGAAGCCTTTTTGCACGTAGATTAAGCCTTCTTGCACGTAAATTAAGTCTCCTTGCAAGTAAATTAAGCCTTCTTGTACGTAGATTAAGCTTTCTTGTACGTAAATTAAGCTTTCTTGCACGTAGATTAAGCCTTCTTGTACGTAGATTAAGCTTTCTTGTACGTAGATTAAGCTTTCTTGTACGTAGATTAAGCCTTCTTGCACGTAAATTAAGCCTTCTTGCACGTAAATTAAGCCTTCTTGCAAGTAAATTAAACCTTCTTGCACGTAGATTAAGCCTTCTTGTACGTAGATTAAGCTTTCTTACACGTAAATTAAACCTTGCACGTAAATTGGTACACTATCGTACGACTTCTTGCACGTATATTTTTCTATTTCGTGTTTTTTTTAGTTTTTTGTTCTACCGTTGATAAATTTTGATTACTTTTTGTGTATTTGTGTATTTGTGTATTATTTTAGACTATTTATTTCGTTTCGTGTGAGTTTCTATTCAAGTGTTTGTGTATATTTATGATTTATTACGTTTTGTGTGTGTTTCTGTGTGTCTGTGTGTGTATTCTGTGTGTCTATGTGTGTATAACTGTCTATGTGTGTATTATGTGTGTCTGTGTGTGTATACTGTGTGTCTATGTCTGTATAACTGTCTATGTGTGTATTATGTGTGTCTGTGTGTGTATACTGTGTGTCTATGTGTGTATAACTGTCTATGTGTGTATTATGTGTGTATAAATGTCTATGTGTGTATTATGTGTGTATACTGTGTGTCTATGTGTGTATAACTGTCTATGTGTGTATTATGTGTGTATACTGTGTGTCTATGTGTGTATACTGTGTGTCTATGTGTGTATAAATGTCTATGTGTGTATTATGTGTGTATACTGTGTGTCTATGTGTGTATAACTGTCTATGTGTGTATTATGTGTGTATACTGTGTGTCTATGTGTGTATACTGTGTGTCTATGTGTGTATAAATGTCTATGTGTGTATTATGTGTGTATACTGTGTGTCTATGTGTGTATAACTGTCTATGTGTGTATTATGTGTGTATACTGTGTGTCTATGTGTGTATACTGTGTGTCTATGTGTGTATAAATGTCTATGTGTGTATTATGTGTGTATACTGTGTGTCTATGTGTGTATAACTGTCTATGTGTGTATTATGTGTGTCTGTGTGTATACTGTGTGTCTATGTGTCTATAACTGTCTGTGTATGTATAAGTGTGTATTCTACGTGTGCATTTCCACTATTTAATCCCTGTGTGTGAGAGCAGGAGCAGTATTGGACCAGAACCCGGTGGCCCTGGCTACATACATCCTAGAAAAGTTTAGCACGTGGACCAACCGAGACAACCCAAATAAACCAGACGGTGGACTCCTCAGTAAAACCTTCCCCTTCACCATGGACTCTCTCCTTGACAACATCTGTGTCTATTGGTGAGTTATGCCAACCTTGTATGTATGTATGTTGGTTAGTTATGCCAGCCATGTATGTATGTATGTGTGCTGGTGAGTTATGCCAACCTTGTATGTATGTATGTTGGTTAGTTATGCCCACCATGTATGTATTGTATGTATGTATGTTGGTGAGTTATGCCAACCTTGTATGTATGTATGTATGTATGTATGTAGGTTGTTGTTGTTGTTGTTGATGTATGTATGTATGTATGTACAGTATGTATGTATGTATGTAAAGTCACCAGTAGCCTATATTGTATCCAGGTCTTGTTGTTGTATGTATGTATGTATGTATAGTCACCAGTATCTATCCAGGTCTTGTTGTTGTTGTTGTATGTATGTATGTATGTATGTATGTATGTATAGTCACCAGTATCTATCCAGGTCTTATTGTTGTTGTTGATGTATGTATGTATGTATGTATGTATAGTCACCAGTATCTATCCAGGTCTTATTGTTGTTGTTGATGTATGTATGTATGTATGTATGTAAAGTCACCAGTATCTATCTAGGTCTTGTTGTTGTTGTTGTTGATGTATGTATGTATGTATGTATGTAAAGTCACCAGCCATATATAATAAGTATATATCTAAGTCTTATTGTTATTGAAGTTTATTGTACAGTCACGAATCATAATAAGTATCCAGGTCTTGTTGTTGTTGTTGTTGTTGTTGAAGTTTGGAATCATCTGACATCCATACCAGTGAACCAATTACAATGCTTATAGCCAATCCTGTCTCATATACATACTGACTGGAGTGCCATGATTCCTCCAAAGTATGCCAGGAAACACAGACAGACATACATGAAGAAAAATAATGATATCCTGTGGCTTGAAATAGCTTGGAGGAATCATTTGCTTCCAGATTTACCACCCAAAACAATGTGCTATATATTACACCCTATTAATTCACCATGTAGGTTCACCGGGAGCATCACCACAAGTGTTCGGTTCTACGCTGAGAATATGAACAAGGATTTCTACAACAAACCCATGAACAAGTACGGCTATATCTTATCACGTCAAATAACACACAGCTCCTCCCTCTCCTTCTCCTCATTCAATTCACAATAATTCTCTCTCTCCTATATAGAAATACTTGTAAATGCTCTTCCCTCTCTCCTCCTCCTCTCTCCTATATAGAAATGATTACAACTGCTCCCCCCTCTCATTTTTTTCATTTAACTTGCAATAATTCTCTTTCTCCTATAAATAAATGCTTGTAAATGCTCTTCCCTCTCCTCCTCCTCTCTCCTATAAAGAAATGCTTATAACTGCTCCCCCCTCTCATTTTTTACATTTAACTCACAATAATTCTCTTTCTCCTTTCAAGAAATGCTTATAACTGCTCCTCCCTCTCTCCTCCTCCTTTCTCCTATAAAGAAATGTTTGTAAATGCTTTTCTCTCTCATCCAAATAACACAACAAAAATGTTCTCTCTTCTATTGCTCATAAAGGCTCCTACATTTTATCCATGCAAATAACAACAATTATCTCTCTCCTACTTCTCCTTATCCAACTACCAATTTTTTTTTCTCTCTCTCTCTCTCTCTTATCTTATCCAACTAACAATTCTCTCTCTCTCTCTCTCTCTCTCTCTCTCTCTCTCTCTCTCTCTCTCTCTCTCTCTCTCTCTCTCTCCTACCTCTTATCGTATTCAACTAACAATTTTCTCTCTCTCTCTCTCTCTCTCTCTCTCTCTCTCTCTCTCTCTCTCTCTCTTCTCTCTCTCTCTCTCTCTCTCTCTCTCTCTCTCTCTCTCTCTCTCCTACCTCTTATCTTATCCAACTAACAATTCTCTCTCTCTCTCTCTCTCTCTCTCTCTCTCTCTCTCTCTCTCTCTCTCTCTTATCGTATCCAACTAACAATTTTCTCTCTCTCTCTCTCTCTCTCTCTCTCTCTCTCTCTCTCTCTTATCGTATCCAATTAACAATTTTCTCTCTCTCTCTCTCCTACCTCTTATCGTATCCAACTAACAATTCTCTCTCTCTCTCTCTCCTACCTCTTATCGTATCCAACTAACAATTCTCTCTCTCTCTCTCTCTCCTACCTCTTATCGTATTCAACTAACAATTTTCTCTCTCTCTCTCTCTCCTACCTCTTATCGTATCCAACTAACAATTTCTCTCTCTCTCTCTCTCCTACCTCTTATCGTATCCAACTAACAATTTTCTCTCTCTCTCTCTCGAGACAACCACCTTGCCGTGGTGAGAGAGCTCGTGTGATCTGTTTGAATTTTGCTAGCTATGCTGGGGGGGACATTTAGTCCAGTTGGGTTACCCGTGCCAGAAAGGTAGCGTTATTAGGATCCTGACTAAGAGTTGTCAAATCTTCATGTTAATATTAAGTTTCACAACTGCTCTTCAACTGTCCTAACAAAAAAAAAAAAAAAAAAAAAAAAAAATTCTTCATCACTTTCGATATAAGTTTTTATTGTTAAGGACCTCACCAGCTACCTTATGCCGTGTGAGAAGGGAGGCTTTGGAACCTCCTAAAACAACGCCTTTTAACGCTCACAGGTTTCGAAAGGGCTGAGATTGAAGGGATCTCAGGCGTGTGGGGTACGAGTAATGGAGATGCCTCAGGACCCCCGTAGGTATTCTCTTAGATTAATAAGCCTGACCAGCTCCCTGTGACCATTCTTAGGTGCCTAAAGGCTCGACTGCTCTTTGGTGAGAGAGCTTTCGTGCCTCGCTGGCTGCCAGGCCAGTAAAAGATCTCGGATTAAGTCGTGGACATTTAGTTTTACTATTTGCTTTAAGTTTGGCCGCGGATGGAGGATTAGTAGGGATTAGTAGGACGACGGTTACACTTCAAGCACCCCTGTCGAAAAATCAGAGTCCCATTTACTTAGGACTCTTGTGCTGCTCAGTTGGGAGCTGCGGCACGATTGGGGCCGTCCGACCCAGGGGAGACCTTAGGGTTGGTGTGCTTGGCTCATAAGGTTTCTGTTGGCCGAACGACCGAAAACCTTCTGGAAGTAGGCGGATGAGACTTATGCGAGACCAAATCACACTACCCTTTCTTTTATATTATTGGTCTGAAATTGAATTAGAGCGAGATGACTGGTCCATCAGCAAGAAAATTTACATGTACTACATGCAAGGTGTACCGCTGGTGTGAGGACTTCAGCGGGAGGAGTGCGAGCGACCTAGACTCCTCGAGTGTCTGCGACTTTTGCAAACTCGAGGAGAGGTTGATGAAGCACATCTCACTGCTCACGAAGGAGAACAACTCCCTAAAGGAGGAAGTTCTCCGAATGGACTCGCAGAGGTGTGACTGCCATGTGAGAGACAAGGCAGTCCAAGGAGCTTCTTCACCGGAGAGCTCCACCACGGCGGTAAAGAAGAAGAAGAAGAAGAACAAGAAAAAGAACAACAAGAAGAACAACAAGAAGAAGAACAGCAACAATGAAGAGGGAGAAGAGACTGCAGAAGGAAAAGAGACTGCAGAAAAGTGTGATGGAAAAGAGGAGGGGAATATGGAGAAGGAAGAAAAACCCAAGGAGACAATTGAGGAGGGATTAGAGGAAAGTGAGGAATCAAATAAGAAGGAAAAGAAAATGAAGAAGGAAAAGAAGACGAAGAAGAAGCAACCTGGAGGAAGTGACGAGCCCGGCAGGAATTCAAAACACTCTCGGGTTCCTCACAAGGCATCTCGTGCTCCTACCAAGGAGAGGCCTGTGGATATACACATTGTAGGTGATTCCCAGGCACGAGGGCTGGAACCCCTAATGGCAGATCGCCTTCACACTTCTGTGAAGGTGAATTGTTTGCCAGGTTGTGGCAATGCTGACCTCCGAAAGGAAGCTGAGAGGATCCAAACGTCCAGATCTGCTGTCATTGCACTCATGGTGAGTGGTAATGACATTTACCTGAGAAATGGTAGAGTAGGCATGACCGAAGGAGTCCTCTCGGATGTGCTCGGTGCAGTAGACGACTGTGGGTCAAAAACCCGCAGAAGGGTAGTTGTTGGCATGCTCCCAAGGAGAGGCCCTTTAGGGACTGCTCTGTCAAAGAACATTGCAGTAAATCAGCGCCTGGCTGATTTGTGTACTGCCGAGGGGGTGTTCTTTGTGGACCCCTACACCTCACTCTTTGGTAGAGACGACCTCTACCAGAGGGATGGCACACATCTCTCACTAAAGGGGAAAGAAGTGCTTTCCAAATTAATGGAAGACGCCGTCCGACGATGTCTCAGGAGCACTCGACCGAGCGTGGAGGAGAGCCCTCGTCGCTATGCTAGAGTGACCCCAGAGAAGACATTCGCTGAGATCCTGAAGAAGGATATCCCCAGCACTACCAAGACAATGACCAAACCGGGAAACGGAGGAGTATAGGGAGCCCTGCAGTTGGGGGTTCCCTGAAGGTTCTATTGTTCAACGCCAGGTCCATCCGAAACAAGTTTTTGGAACTGCGGGCCCTCGTTGCGACAGAGGAACCCGAGATGGTGGCCATAACGGAGTCATGGTTGAGAACCTCAGACAGAGATCTTGAAGGGGAATTCGTGATTCCAGGCTACCAACTCTTCCACAAAGATAGAGAGGACAGAGGGGGTGGTGGTGTGCTGTTGTATGTAAAGAACTCCATCAAATCGATGACCTGCAACATCACATCGAACCACGAGCTCCTTGGAGTTGACCTAGAAATAGACACTGCAAAATACAGAACCCTGCTGCTTTATAGACCCCCTGGACAACTCAATGAGATGGACAGGGACCTATACCAGTTGCTGGGTGAACTAGTGGACGGCAGGGTGTGCATCCTTATGGGGGACTTCAACACACATGTTGACTGGGAAACCAGAGAGCCCTCTGCCGAGAACACACCACTCTTGGAGTTTGTAAATGATGAATTCCTCACTCAATGGGTAAGGGAGCCAACAAGAGGTGCTAACATACTCGACTTGGTCCTCACCTCCCAAGAGGTGCTAACATACTCGACTTGGTCCTCACCTCCGAGGATGACATCATTCAAGACCTCTCTGTAAATGAAGAAATAGGTGGAAGCGACCACAAGCTTATAAGATTTTCAGTTAAGGTCCCTAATATGGAGTCCGTGACCCCGGTGCATAGAAAATTAGACATGGGGAGAGCGGACTTTGCAGGTCTTCGTGAAGGCGTTGCTGAAATGGAACTAGAGGAGGGAGAGAGTGCTGATGATCTGTGGAGGTCATTCTTGTCTTCCTTCATGGAACTTCAGTCGCGCTTTATTCCTCTGAAGGGAACAGGTCAGAAGTTCATTCAACCGAAGTGGTTTAATCGGGAAATCCGTAACCTACTAAGGGAGAGGAGAACTGCGTATCGTCGAGCGAAGGCATCTGGGGACTTTGACGGTCATAGAAGACTGAATCGAAACGTGAAGTCCAAAATAAGGGCGGCTAAGCGTGCTGAGGAGGTCCGTGTGGCTAGACTCTGCAAAGAGAACCCCAAGGAGTTTTTCAGTTATGTGAATGGCCGTAAACCAATCCGACGCAGGATCGGTCCCTTGGTGAATGAGGATGGAGCATTGATGCACTCTGATGCAGAAAATGCTAACCTCTTAAATGAGTATTTCTCTTCAGTGTTCTCTGAGGAGAGTGGTCCCATTCCCGAACCTTTGGACTCCTTCAGTGAGAAGTTGGAGTCAATGGTCTTCACCCAAGAAGAAATCGAGAGAAAAATAATCGAATTAAAAGCAAACAAGTCCCCCGCGTCCGGATGGGTTCTTACCTAGAGTGTTGAAAGAAGTGCATGGTGAAGTATCACGGCACCTGTGCATGGTCTTCAACATGGTAATCCAG
>JAWQEG010001740.1:0-23975 GCA_033782935.1 Petrolisthes cinctipes | reverse complement strand
AGAGAGAGAGAGAGAGAGAGAGAGAGAGAGAGAGAGAGAGAGAGAGAGAGAGAGAGAGAGAGAGAGAGAGAGAGAGAGAGACGAAAAAAATGGTTCTCAACTGCTTCTCTCCTCTTTGAAGTTCTTGGATGCAGTGATTTAAATCAGTCGCTGAGAACTGCTGGTAGTAAGAAAATAAATGGCAAGTTAATGTTCGCATGCAGCTCAAGATTAAAGCAAATAAAAAATGGTAAGCATTTCACAAGGTAAGGTCGTAAGTAAGTAAGAATACAAGCAAATAATACGTATGGATTTCAGAGGCAAATTCATAATTAAGGATATACGATAAGTCAGAAAGTATTAGGATTGACGCAAGTATAATTAAAAAGTAAAATGTTTTAGTTAAATGTTTGGATAAGAGGACAAGAGTTAGTTGGTGAGGAGAAACGTAAGCAAGTAAAGGAAGGACTTATAACATAAAGAAAAGAGTAAATAATCAAGAGTAGAAGTAAGCAAGTATGTCAGTAAGTAAGTAAGTAAACATGGATAAAGAAAGGTAATGAGTAGTAATTGTATGAAGATGTGAAAGTAAGTAAACAATGAAGTAGAAAACTTGTAGCTAAAGTAGGAAAGTAGAGAGGGAAGCAAGCAAATACGTCAAGGAGAATTGTCTATGTAAATAGAAGTAAGCACGTCATTAAGTAGGTAGGTAGGTACGGAGGGAAAGTAGGAAAGTAAACCGAGGAGAGGAAGCAGGAAAGCAAGCAAATACGTTAAGGAGAATCGTCTAAGTAAGCAGAAGTAAGCACGTCAGTAAGTAAGTAGGTAGGTACGGAGGGAAGGTAGGAAGGAAAAAAGAGGGAAGTTTGGGGTTTAAAGCTTTGGTTTTCGCTCGCCCCCCGGCAAGCTGGAAGGAAGACTGGCTGGAAAACGAGGAAGGGGAGAGGTCAAGAGCTGGAACTGATCGAAAAGAAAATGGCGGTGTGAGAGCTCTGGAAATAAAAGTTGGGATGGAGGAGTTAGAGAACTATGGGTTGGAAGAAATATAAGAGGATAATAGTAGGAAGAGGAGGAGAATGAGGAGGAGGAGAAGGAGAGAAGAGAGGAACGAGTAAGAGCAGAAGGGGATGGAATAGGAGGTGGTGGTTAAGCATGAGGAGAGAAGGAATATGTAGAGAAAGTGGTGATGGAGGAGGAGGGAATAAGATTAATGTTGTGAATGGAGAGGAGAATGAATGTTGACGAAGATAAGAAGGGGGAAGACATAAAAAAAAAAAAAAATGAAATGGAGGAGAGCTGAAGAAGAGAAAGAGGAAGAAAGCCAGTATTAAAAATAACACGAACTCGGGAGAACAAAGCTGTTGGAAGTTAGAGCTGGTTGGTTGGTTGGTTGGTTGGTTGGACGAACAAAGGAGTAAATAGTAAGGAAGTATAAAAAATTAACTAGCCTTTTTTTTCACCCATACCAATTCAGCTGTTTTCCCACCGTCGTCAACGCTGTAAATTATTTTGTGTAGGTTTGGATTTTATGGGAAATATGAATGTTTTGAAGATTTTCATTTTTCTATTGGTGAACGTTAATTACCTACCAACGTCAGCTCAAATAGGGCAAAGACTTACTCACAAAGAACGTAGTTTTTATACAATCGGTTGTGAAAAATGCGTTCAATTGGCATGGCAACTGTGCAATGGCTGGCTGTGTTGTTGGACACTATACAATTGAGAGAGAGAGAGCGGCAGCAAAGGGAGAGACTGACAGCGACTGGAAAGAAAATGAAGAATTACTACCAAACATTATATTTCTACAAGATTTAGGGACGGCATAGCATACAAAGAGAGAGAGAGAGAGAGAGAGAGAGAGAGAGAGAGAGAGAGAGAGAGAGAGAGAGAGAGAGGAGAGAGAGAGAGAGAGAGAATAGCATAATAAAAAGCATGAGAGTAGAGGGAGAGTGAGTGCGTGAGTGTTTGTGGTATGTGCAGAGTAATAAGACGGGAGAAAAAAGATACAGAGATATAGTAGCATAATAAACAGTGTAAGAGAGAGTTGGAGTAGTCTAATAAACACACATACACACACAGAGAGAGAGAGAGAGAGAGAGAGAGAGAGAGAGAGAGAGAGAGAGAGAGAGAGAGAGAGAGAGAGAGAGAGAGAGAGAGAGAGAGAGAGAGAGAGAGAGAGAGAGATGGAGAGAGAGAGAGAGAGAGGAGAGAGAGAGAGAGAGAGAGAGAGAGAGAGAGAGAGAGAGAGAGAGAGTGTGTGTGTGTGTGTGTCGTGTGTGTGTGCGTGTGTGTGTGTGTGTGTGGAGCATAAGACGAGGGAGGACATTAATCCACTATTGATGCGTGAGGAGTGGTTGAATAGTCTTTGGTGGAGTTACAGTCATACACTCGGGATATCTGCAGTCCATTGTTTCTGCATTTCACTTACGGCTTAAAGGGGTAATGTGTTGTGTGTGTTATCAGAAGCAGTGGAAAGAAACGGAGATTAATCAAACGGTAATATAACTAGGGTGGTCACAAAAGCTGTTCTCAATGTCGGAGGAGGAAGAGAGAAGATCCAATAGTAACCCCTCTCAAATGCAAAGGATCTAACAATGAAACGCAAAACAATTAATGAAAAGCAGAAGAAATGTGATAAAGGCAGAAGAAATGTGATAAAGGCAGCAGAACTAACAAAAAACACTAGTAATAAAATAATAATCACTGACAGTCGTAAATTTACCATGAGCATAATTGAGGAAACACTGAGGAGAGACAAAAGTATGAAAACGATAAAAAATTGGCTCCTTAATTAATGATAAAAAATTGGCTCCTTAATTAATGATAAAAATAATCTGTTTGATATAAAGGACGCAAATGGAGAAGTCACGAATAATATGTAGGCCTATATATAGCAGTGACGACACACAAAAATGTTGATGCACTAAAGAATCTGCCAAACATAAAAAAAAAAAAAAGTTGACGAAGTTAAAAAAATCTATGAAATGGAGGAGCAGAGGAATCAAAGCCGCAGGAGAAAATGGTTTAACAACTAAGCTATTCAAATACACTGAAAGTTTATACCAGAAAAACTCTCACAGATTATTTTATACAATGTGTTTGCAATCTCATACCGTACCAAAAGCATTGAAAAAAATGTAGATATCACTTTTTTTCATATGAAGGGAAATATCAAGTACGAAGAATTACCATAAATTCTAGAGCAACCTGGATAAAGCAGCGGGTATTCAACAACTGATCACATCTACACCATTACCTAAGTAGTGGACAAGTTTCTTACAAATCTACACATAACATTTTGACTAACCCTGTAAACAAGCAGACAAAACTCACTAACAAACATATAAATAAACAGAAACAAACACAACTTCCTTGGTGGAGATTATAAATTTCGTGAATTACAATTACTTCTATTTCAAGTAAAACTTTAACATATTTTCCAGGTTCAGTATATAGTTCTTTTAGTTTGACCTGTGAGGGGATGAAAGTGGAGCGAGGTAAGTGTTTTTATTGCCTAAGACAATATTATTCCTGGAAACCTGAACAAGGGAAAAAGTCTGCGTTTTTTTGTTTGTCTTAAGTAACAAAGACGGTGCTGAGGTACAGTACGTTGTTGAGTACAGGGCTGACTGGAGCATAACTCTTTTCATACCCTCTCTATCTATCGCTTTGTATGTATGTATTAATTAATTTTACCGTATGTATACCGTGTATATATATAAACACCCATCTTTTCTCATCATTCACTTACACATGCATCTACACACACAGCCACACACTCTTGTACCCACACATTTACCAATACACACACACAGAGACACACACACACACACATACCATGGATTTCAAATGTGTCCGTATGGGACTAAAACGACTTATCAGTATCCAATAATCGTGAAGGAGGTTTGTTTGTTTCATTAAGCCAGTTTTATATTTAGTTCTTTTACTTCGTTCTGTAGCTTTGCATTCATGCATGCATAAGCTAAGGCAGGCGGAAGGACATTCAAATAGATATGCAAGCAGGAAGGCAGGTAGCATGCATGCAGAACACATGCACATACAAATTACACATACAGACACAGACGCACTTCTGTATATAGTATGAGGAAGACCATTCCTAAATATTCATCTGAAAAACTAACTTTATAGCAAAAAATAAAATATCAGATTATAAAAAACTCTGGTGCTTCAAACGAACCTCACTACTCGGATGCTGCCCCGACATTGCAATATAAAATTTTAATAATTCATAATTACTTTATTCTCGCTTGTGCTTATTTACAAATTAACTCAGCAAACTTTCCCTGCAAATGCCCTGATGTAATTATAATTTGATATAGTTAAGCGTATTTTTATGGAGGTAATAACGGGAATACCAGGAATCTTTATAATAATGCCTTTTACACATATTCAACTTTCTCGCTTCTCATTTGTATTCATTATAATTCTACTACACTCACTAAATAACACAGTAACAAAAAACAACCGTGAACGTACAGTTGCCGACACATGAAAGAGACACACTTCAAATGGGCCCTTTACCAAGCATAGAACAGGACACACCTCTACACACAACTTCTCATTCTACACTATGCTCAATAAGGGGCCAAGTTTTATGTATATCTGTTTCATATGTCCGCAACTGTTTTTTTTTTTTTTTTTTTTTTTTTTGTGTGTATGTGTGAAATACATGTTGTCTAGTGTTGAAATATATATTGCAGGACTTACGTCGATGTTGTTTGGGACGGCTGAAATACTTGGTCCGTCTTTCAACACCGGCAGCTTCCCATCCGATAACAATGACGAACAATGAAGTCCTTCCTAGTCCGAGGAAGGACTAGGAGAAAATGACGTCAGCAACAATGAATAGGTCTTCAGTAATAAATAAATAAATAAATAAATAAATAAATATATATATATATATATATATATATATATATATATATATATATATATATATATATATATATATATATATATATATATATATATATATATAAACAAACCCATTTTCTCTTTAACTTGCTCCCCCGACGTATTTTCAGCTTCCTCTACCAATTTCTCGCTCCCTTTCTCTGTCACGGCTTCCCTTCCGACAGCCACTTTCTCTTTTGTTCACTGAGCCGTTTTCTCTCTCCTCATTAATCATTTCCTCTTACGCCCACTGAACTTATTCTTCTTTAACTCGACAAACCAATTCTTATTTCGCTCACTGAACCATTTGTTTTTCATGCTGGATCATATTATCTTTTGCTCAATGAATCACTTGCTCATTTGTTCCTTTATTTACTTAAGGTCACAAGTTCCTTCTTTTCCACGCGTAATCATTATCTTTATGTACCCTATTTTATTCTTTTTACGATCCTCTTCCACATTTCATCTTACTCTTTATTGGCCAAGAATTTCTTCCCCTGTTCCCTTAGCTATTTACCCCGCCTTTCATCTTTTTCCAATGGTCCACTTCTCTCGTTCTTTACCTCTTCTTCCCTGATCAACCCCAACTTATTGACTGACAACTTTGCCTTCTGCCATCGCTAACACCTGGCCATTTTTCTTGTCAGAGGAAGGCATCATGGTGCTCCCCTTCAAATAAATAAAGAGTATAGCAGTTTCCATCTTAGGTGATATACTTGAACCAACCCCAGACTCTTAAGAATGACACAGGCAAACCACCATTTTCCAGCGGGTTGACAAAACTTTCCTCCTTAACTGTTCTCGCCTCATTCCTGTTTCATTCTCTTTCTCTAGTGTTCTTCTCTGATTACACGACACTTATCGCTGCACCTCCTCGTCAGCACTCACCAACCTTCCTTTTTAGTTTCGTTACCGCACCATCACTGCATGCACTCGCCATCCTTCTTTGCTCTACCTAAAACACTTCTCTGCTTGCATGCCCTCGCCACTGTCTTCACCTGCGCTCATAATAATTTATCACCATCACTATTACAACACTGACCATCCATTCTTCTCTTATCGCCAATATACTCACTTCTCATGCCTCAAAATTTACTATGACCTACTGTACACTCTTTTAAACATACTGACTTTAGGCACATCGAATAAAACCAGGTATGTATTTAGATATCTTGAACTTTTTCCCCACTTCACACTTAGGGGTATTTCCAGTGCACCTTGAAATAGAATAACAACAAGTGGAAAAAAAAGAAACGTGGGTTGTTTGTTGGTGGCCGCTCCTCACACCCACGATACCATCCTACAGCAATGAAGAATTTGTATTTTTCCTGTTTGAGACTTGAATCATGTGGAAAAGTTTATCAAAAGAAAACTTCCATAATAACAGCCCAAAGCCACAGCAACAATAATGAAACATTACAAATTTGCATGGTTTAAATTTTTTAACATTCCTGCCGCAATGCTTCCTATGCAAGTCTCACATTACCCTCCCAACAGTTTGGACTTTTTTTAGATGATCCACACACCGCATATTTCATATATATAAGCGAAAATATATGGCTTGACGAAATAGTCAGCAAAAAATTATCACCAAATAGAGCTAAGGCGTACTCAGATATTTACTCAAGCGACAGACAATTTCCCGAGGGATCAAATCTGGAACTGCAATTTATCGCACTTTAAACTCGGCAGGAAGATTTTTTCCCTCATTACAAATTATCAAGCAGCAGATTGCCGTGTTAAAAATGTTGTTAAGAAATGACGAGCAACAATTTCCCACACAATTTATCGAGGGACAATCCTTTAGTGACAAATTATCGGACCACAATATATAATGCGAGAAATTTTTGTTGTTAAATTCTCGAGCGTAAAATTCTTGAAAGAAAAATTGTTTACGCTACAAATTATCACCTGATATATTTTAGCGCAACGTATTCTCGCCAAACTTTAGAACAACGCAGTACATCCTAGTGTGACAAATTTTCACACCAACAATATCTTGTACCATAAATTTTCGCCATAAAAAAAGGTGTGTCTAATATTTCTCATCAGACCATTCCTAAAAACTGTAATATCCACGCAGTAACTCCAATATGTAATTCGTGTAATCTTAAAGTACTTACACGAAATTATATTTCCTAAAGTGGCAAAATAGCGAACATTCTCTCTCTCTCTCTCTCTCTCTCTCTCTCTCTCTCTCTCTCTCTCTCTCTCTCTCATACATACATGCACGCAAACAGACAGGTATAAATAAGTATGGTTATCACAAATTCATGAATCACCAGCTTGGAGAGGCGACAGAGTTTTTGGTGAAGACTCTATAGGTCTCTATTTTAAGAGGCCAGGTGAGGAGTAACACACCTGTCAGATGTTAACTCAGTGCAAGTTTGTGTATCGATATTATTGCCAGAGACAATACAACACAGGTGCTAAGGTGAAAAAGAAGCAGAAGGAGGAGAAGCAGGTGAAGGTGGAGGAGGAGAGGCAGGTGAAGGTGGAGGAGGAGAAAATGGAAGATGAGGAGGAGGAAGAGGGGAAAGGAGGAGTAAGAGGAAGAGGACAATATGCTGTTTGTTTGAACCAGCACAATGGAGAACATTAATTGGAACTTTCACTTGAAAATTTTAATTGGCATTGGAGGTGATGTCTATCTATCTATTTATCTATCTACATCTATCTACATTCATAATTAAAAAACAGAAAAGACCACAAGCCATATCTACCCACTTTCCCCAAGACAAAGACTAGTGGTTTTGTTAATGAAATTTCCATTCTCATCTAACCCTTCACTCGGTACAGATATTTGTTCTAGCACTGTAAAATCACGAGCCTAATTTATGTCACCTACCCGTCTCTTACCCGTAAGCAATGGCTGGCAACTAGTTATCCAACTATCCAACAGTATTTGTTTTTGTACTTAATACGTTTTGGGAGAAGGAATCATGTCGGCCACAGCGATATTTTTGTTATCTGTAAAGGTGTAGTAGTGGTGAGAATACTATATTAGCTTCCTGGTTTGGCTTGTCTACCGATTTACATCACCAGAGGTCGGTATAATTTCTTTCCTTGTGGCATAGTATATTTGACATCAGTCGTGCATGAATGAGTTCGCACAAGAGCCAAGCTTAGTTGGTGAAAAGAAAACCATTACTCGTCTCTTTTTACAGTAAGTAATGTTTATTGTTGATTGTTTTAGAAAAGAAGATAAACATTCGTGTTTCTAATCAAAATATGCGTTTCATATGATAACAACATGCTTGGACATTGAACACTGTCCCATTATGACAAAAGTTTTCGAACACAAGCGATGCCATACAAATGTTGGTATAAAGAATGGACTTTCACAAATGGTTAGCCGACAGAACCTTTATCAACACATGGTCAAAATAGTGAAGGTTATAATGACGAGTGATAATCTCTTTAACCATTGCAGGGAGAGGAAAGATTTCCATTATTTTATTCCTAATTATATTCCTATCTGATCAATAGCTATCGCTACCGATCTCTAATAATGTTAACTGAATTATATATAATGGCTTATGCCAAAAAAATTTACTCGTCTCAGGAACACCACCTACCGTCAAAAGGCTAACATATTTCGTGATCGAAATCCAGATCAGGATTAGTACTATAAAGTAATTGTTTAACCTCCTGATCTTTGCCAGTCTTTCCTATATGGTATATACCTTCAGAGAAATCGATTAATCGCAACGACAGTCTCATTCTTTTGTATATTGAAAAACACTTATTCACACTTTCTAGAATAATGTTACATTGATTTTTTAGTGATATATTGTATCTGAAACCATTTGAACCATACTCAGAATTTTTTTTCCATTCACATGGCTGGAGGAAAAAATATAATGCAACGTGATACACAGCGGTGCCTGGAGAAGAAGTTACAAAGTCTCCTCAATACCGACGAAGCTGAGAACAAACATAAACAAATACGAGAAATTTAGAAAAGGGAATGGTGATGGAAATTAACATGAAAGATGTAAGAGACGAATACCTATTAATAGTACACATATGAATATAAACTCAGCGATGAAACTTATCGTTAACACAGTCACGCACTCATTGCATTTATAGGCATGTAAATACGAACAACACACAGCTTTTAATCTTATACAAAAATTGAAAATTACATGCATGTAAAAACACACTCACACTGTATACAGTACCTTTAATATAACTATTAAAAAATTTCACACGACATGAAACACACACACACACATTCACGCATGTGCCCACAAACTTGATCTAGCCCCATGAGACAGGAGGGGAGGGGAGGGGAGGGGAGGGGAGGGGAAGGAGAGGGAGGGGAGATGAGAACGAGAGGAGAATTCGGGAGGGGAGATGAGAACGAGAGGAGAATTCGGGAGGGAGAGGGAGAAGGAGAGAGGGAGGGAGGGTTAGGGAGATAGGAGAAGGGGAAGGAGGATTGAGAAAACATAAAGCTGGGAGATGTATCAGAAAGACTAGGCTGGAGGCAAAGGCAACAGCAAGGAGAAGAGAGAGAGAGAGAGAGAGAGAGAGAGAGAGAGAGAGAGAGAGAGAGAGAGAGAGAGAGAGAGAGTTACAAGGAGTTACAAGGACAAGTAGCACCTCAAAAGGTCTTACGACCAATACCAAGGAGGTACCGTAGGTGTAGTAGCAGTTGCTAACTAATAGTGAGAGAAAAGTATAGTAAATAGAAGGCTCTCCCCACCCACCTCTCCCACCCGCATTGCGGGTATGGAAATGGAAATGTACCTGACCCGGAGGAAAAAAGGCCGGACTACGAAATTTTTGTACAGGAAAGGAGGAAACAATCACTTTAACTCTAACAGGCTTGGCAGAACTTTGTCTAACTGTGTCTTGAACTGCTCTATCGAGGAACTATCAACTACCTCTGCTGGTAGCTGATTCCAGACATTGCAGATTTTATATGTGAAGAAATTACCTAACGTATTATGTCGTAAGCGTTTCAAGTCTAGTTTCCATCCATGGTTTCTAGTTGCATTAGTGTTTAAGCTAAACAGGCACTGATAATCAATGTTTTCATATCCACGAAGGATTTTGAAAACTTCAATTAGTTGACTTCTCAAGCGTCTCGTCTCTAATGAGAAGAGACCTAGTGCCTGCAGCCTTCTCTGGTAGCCCATGTGCTTAATTGATGGGATCAGTTTGGTGGCCCTAGCCTGGACTCTCTCAAGCCTCGCAATGTCTTTCTTGAGAGTCGGCGACCAGAACTGCACAGCATATTCCAGATGTGGCCGAACCAAAGAATTGTACAGAGTGAGGGCTATCTCTTTGTTTCTAAATCTAAATTGCCTCTTTATGTAACCAGGAAGCCTCTGGGCTTTCTTCTCTACTTCGAGGCACTGCTTGGGGAATTTGAGGTCACTGCTGATCAGTACACCTAAGTCTTTCTCCAAGTCTGTGCTACTAATTTCACTTACCAACATAGAGTAACTGGCTCTCTGATTGGCTGGACCTATGTGCATCACTTTACACTTGTCCAAATTGAATGGCATCTGCCATCGTTCAGACCACTCTCCTACTTTCTCTAGGTCTTTATGTAGTTGTTCTACCTTTTCAAATGATGAAGCATTACACCCTAACTTGGCGTCATCAGCAAATTTTGCAATTCGACTGGCAATGCCCACATCTATATCATTAATGTAGATTATAAAGAGTAGTGGACCTAGAACTGAACCTTGCGGAACCCCACTTGTGACTGATGCCCAACTTGAGGCTTCCCCATTCATTATTACTCTTTGGCGCCGGTCAGTCAGCCAATTCTCAATCCATTTAGCAAGCATGCCCCTTATTCCCAGTGCACGGGTTTTTGCCATCAACCTCTGATGAGGTACCTTATCAAAGGCTTTCTGAAAGTCCAGATAAAGGAGGAGAGAGAGAGTGAGAGAGAGAGTTACAAGGAGTTACAAGGAAAAGAAGTACCCTAGGGGACCTTACGATCCATACAAAGAGGGTACCTGTGGGTTTAGTTGCGCAAGTAGGCGACCGTCCTCGAATGTGTCATGTGAAACCATCAAGGAACACTCGCACAACAGCTTAAACACCTAGACGGTGATTTAAGACTTTGTCTAATCTGGTCTTGAACTGATCCACAGAGTTGCTGTTGACTACATCACCAGGAAGCGCGTTCCAAGTACCGCAGATGCTGAGAGAGAGAGAGAGAGAGAGAGAGAGAGAGAGAGAGAGAGAGAGAGAGAGAATGATATTACAACGAAGCAGAGTAACATCAAAGAATGCAAGCAGGTTGGGAGGGGATGGGGGCTGCAGGGAGAGATATACTGAAGGAAGGGAGTACACAAGAGAGGTGGGGAATCTCATTGGAGTCGACAAGATGAAAACAGTGTCTTCGGGGACATTACAACTGGCATTTGATCCTACTCGTGAGTCAATCTGTGAAAAAAAAACCAATGAGCAAATGTCTCCACGATTACTACAATGAAACATAATGAATTTGAAGAAACGCACAATTTTACGAATGAATTTGGAAGTATATAATAACTGGAACCAATTATGAGCTGAGAGTATTGAAATCACTGACCTAATGTAGACAGAGATCAGTGCACAACATTCCATTTACCTTATTATTTATCAAAGGGGAGGATTTTCTCGACAAATATTAGGTTAGTGATTACTCCAAACTGACCCACAAACGAGGTGACCTATAGTGAGGTAGTGTGTTTGTACCACCTCTCACTAACCAAGGCGAACAGGACGTCCAATGACAGTTTACAGTGGCAGCAAATTTATGGGAGGTTAATCGGTTGGCACGCCAGCTCCGAATTTCACTCACAATTAATTGCTTCACTATCGACAGGCATACATGTGTGCACTCTTATCTTATCTCTCTCTCTCTCTCTCTCTCTCTCTCTCTCTCTCTCTCTCTCTCTCTCTCTCTCTCATGACAGTGCCATCTGTATGGAGCGTGACTTGTCGGTTCTGATTGCTCTTTTTGGTATATATACTGTATGTATATATATATATTTACAAGTCTCAATTTTTTATCAGATTCAAGATTGCATGTATAACGTAAACATATTAGATTTGAAATATTTCGATCTACAGACTGAAACCTCTAGGTTCACCTTTAATTAAAGAAACAACACCCTTATGTGTGAAAATTAATGACATGAAAATTTAACAGTGTTCATTTTGCAATGTTTGTTTATTCAAATACAGCTTCACCAAAGCATTACGAAGGTTCAGGATTAGCAGGCACTTCTGACCACAACACTCGTTAAGATAAAATATAAAGCCAAAGCCAAAGCCAAGGCCAGTGCTGAACCTGCCACCGTATAAAAATAGATCGGTGAAGTAGTGAAGAAAAGAAATAAAGATTTTATTCAGCGCCGTAAGTTGTAAAGTGTGTCTGCAGTACTAATGTATATAACCTACTATTCAGTGCAGAATATTCCGACAAGAATAACATGTTGAAATACCGGTATGAATGACAGAGAAAAGTGATGGATTACAAAATGCTGAGCAGTGTAAAATTATGCATTGGTGTATAATCCGACGAAAAGAATGACATGATGATCAGTCAAATAGAAACTAATATCCGTGATAAAAAAAATATTCGGTAGATGAAAATATTGCTGGAATAAAAGTCATTCTTGCGTTCGAAAGGATATTTATATACAATAATATATATTCAAAAAGCTGCTCTTTTTAACATTTTGCAGATACACGTTACATAGATTATATATATATAAAAGCGATTCATATAAAATACTAATACAAAACACTTATCATTAATTAAAATGCTTCATAACAAGAACAGGTTTTTGTTTCGAAATGAAACAGGAAAGAAGGTAACCAGTGATCGGATATGCTCGTCGAAATAAATGTACAGTATTCATAACCAGGCTTATAATATGTAGCATAATGCAAATGTCTTGTAACTCATTATTGGTACAGTCATGGGCACTAATAAGTATACAGCTTTGGTCGAAGCTTTGAACAGTCCAATTCACCAACGAATTAATTCCAAAGGACATCTTATTGTGCATTAATTTACTGTCCCTAGGTGTTCGAAGCACACCGGAATACTTATTAGTGCTCGTGTCTGTACAAGGTACGGGAAAAGTATATAGAGTAATTTCTGTTTCACTTGTCTTTTTAACTGTCCTTTCAATCTGATGATTGAATTCCCTAATAATATACTATTATCAATAACTACATCTATCTATTTGTCAATGCACATGTAGGGGTGCAGTGCATTACTTTGATGAGTTGCTTTGCGTTAAATGAATAAGGATAGATGACCATCAACGTTTGTATATAACAAGACAATTACGTATATGTCTCGCACAGTATTATAGGCTTTTGATACCATGACTTATGGACCCTGCGATCGTGTACGAGAAATTTCTGACTACATTTCGGTCCCCTTTAGCAACTCTCGAAATTCCCCTAACCCTCATCCACTCTACTTCTCACATACATGTGACGTCTCGTTGTTGCCTAGCGATCACCAGTGCTCCATGAGATGGGTAACGTGTTACATTCCGTGACTGTACATAACTCTTCCCTTAGAGCCAGCACACCTCTTGGGAGCGCTGCCTCATACCCATGGAGAGCGGTTCAGTCCTACAGTAAACAGCTAAGCCTTGACGCATAATGTACAAGTGGATAAACAAGGTGACATCAGTAGTGTTCTAGGAGAAGAATTGCTGTTTATGGATTATATGATTTATATGATCTTTTTTATTAGGAATATCTTGTCTCAAAACTATAATAATAAAAATGAAGTATCACTCAATCATCCCAACAACCCGGGTAGGGCACCTTGCTAAATATAAAGTATAACTTCCACTCAATACAGAGGACTCCTCATATAGTTTAGCACCTTTTCTGTTCAGCTACATAAAATTTGTCTCTTGAAACGCCGATCGATTTTAGTCCACAATATATCTGTGAGTTTTAGGGTCTATCTTACGATGGTTTTGTGGTGGTTGTCATGCTGAGTCTAGTGATTGTTTTCCTGTCAGAGGTGTGACTGGCAGTGTCCCTGGCTGGCTACGGGATCAATAACCTTAGTTGTGGTGGTGGCAGTGGTGGGTCGCAGTCAGCCACACCCACCCACCCACCCACTCACCCACCTCCACGTCCATCCCAGCCACACCCACGTATACTGTTAATTCATGTCAGTTCACACACATGGTCTGTAGTGATTATTTCTTTTTCTTTTATGGTGGCGAAAATACACATACTCCCTTCTCAGGAAAGTAACTTTACATACATATTCCACGTCCATATCAAAGTGTACAGTATATAGTGCAGATAAGTACCTAACTGTGTATATTTTAGGTATTTTTTGTTTCAGATTGCATTACTGAATAAGCAAGCATATTAAAGAAGTGAGCCAGTACATTTTCACCAGGTTGAAAACAATGGAGTATAGTTAAAATATTACACAGCACTCAACGCAGCAACATCCACTCATACATCTACCCTATATACACAACATCCACCCATGTCTACATCCCAGTCATGTTAAACGTCCTTAATCCAAACTCACATCCCAGTCATGTCACACACCTTCAGCTCACACCCACATCTCAGTCACCCACACCCACACACCCTACTCAGACTCTCAGCTCACTCACACCTTGAATTCTCCAATAGCCACACCCTAAACTTCTTACTCCGGTACGATCACACCCTAATCCAGGACACCCTAAGCTAATCTTCGAAGCTTGCTGCCTGCTTGCTTGTTGCTTTAGTCATTCATTCCTTTCTTTTTCTGATTTCATTCTGCCCTTGCCTGATTTCTTGCCTGCTTGATTACTTCCTTTTTCCTCTAAAATCCACAATACCACGTGAAACGGATTATAAATTTTAATGGGAGAATATCTTGTTGGTATATTGTAGAGCCACTGATTCCTCAAAACTATACCAGGAAACAAACGACCTTTGTGTTACTAATAGAGAATCTGATTTTAGCATAATTAGAGAAATCAGTAACCATCCAATATACTCTCAATCCCTTTCACTGCAATTATGTTTGTGGTACTCTTAGTAATTTGTTTCAAGGGTACTGGAAACAAGTACAGAAAATCCACAAACTTTACACTTACGTCTGTGAGTATTCGAGTCTCACTGGGATTACGACCAATCTTCTTTCCCATTCATATCCTGATCCAGTCATCCGCCACTGACCCCATTCCATCCAACCTGCCCAGCCAGCCCAGCCACTCATTCCTCTGAACCAACCCCACTTCATTCACACTCCTGATAATCCCACTGGCCTATGATGGCTGCACACTTCCCATTATCGCGGAAGCTGATGTGAGGTAGCTTACGTTCACTGTTGCTCCGGTGTTTGTGTGTTGTTCCTCCTGCCAGCTTGGTGTTGTTGTATTGCTGCAGCCGATGTGAGAGGGCTTGCGTTCAGTTTGTTTCGTCCGGTTTGTTTGCATTCGTTGTAAGTCCCGTTGTTTTTTTACGCCTGTTTCCCTGATGGTGTGTTGCTTGGTTTGTTCCTGTACTGTGTGGTGTCGTGGGGGTTGCAAATTACCGTGTGGTGGTCGCTTTTACTTCTTTCTTCTTGGTGTTTGTTTGAAAGGACTTGGATCTTGTCAGTGATGTTGTGGTGCTGGTGTCTCTGTGGTGTTGATAATTTTTTTTTGCTATGGCATTTTTATATCTGTGGTGTTATGGTGCTGGTTTCCGGTGTTATAATTCTAACTAAATATGGTGTGGCTTTCTATATAGGCTAATGATACTTTATATTTTGTTCGTGGTGCTACTTTGTGACATTATAGTGTTTGCCAATGGTGCTTTGACGCTTGCTAATGACGTCAAATAGCTTTTGTGTGTACATTGGTGTACATGGAACAACAGACAAATATACAGATAGACAATAAGACAACCAGAAAGATCCACTATAACACAAACACTCTTTCCTCATGCAACACCACACTTCCAACACAGGCCTGCTAGTACGTGCACAGGCAAGGGACAACTTCAATGTGGTAGTGCCATTGAAAACAACTTGCTAACATTTCAAAGCTTTCCCTACGGACCCGAACCAATCCCTTTCCTCTCTTCCACTGTCACTCCTTTCCTTCTTCTTCCTTCATGCTGAGTGAGGCTTCTCTTATCTCCCTCTCTTTTGTGGTATAAGGTATTTCTGGCAAAGAACTGTCTTCCTTCTTCCCCTTTTCATTTATTTTCGACCTGGAAATTTGAGCTCTGGAGTGTTTTCCGAGACACGCGACATTAAGTGAGAGTGCCTTCGATGTTCCTCACTATTCCCAAGTCTACACATACATGTCTGAAGTACCTACTGTTTACGTATACTAGTAGACTTACCTGCTTCGCGAGACTAATCGGCTAAAGATATTACTTCACTGGGAGGTCAGACTAGGGATTTCTTTGTTCATGCATTGCACAGGGTTGTACCTGTGCCTTCGGGCCAAACGTGTTATGCTATATTTAATGTTAGCGACGTTGTGTTAAGGGAAAAAATAACATAAACTTTTGCGCTTATTACACATAATTATGACATGGAATTCTATGTTATTGGTGAATTGGAAATTACCTTTGTATTACTGCAAAGTTTGGAGCAATCCATTTCCTCCATTTCTTTAGCATCTCTCTCCCTTTAAGGTGACCCGACTCTGAACCTTACAGAATAACGAGCAATGTTATAAACTGACGTGCAGCAACAAAATATGAGGAGCCATAAAGCAAAATTACGAGCAATACCACATAATGTCGAGCAAACTAATGAGCACTACAGCAGGATGACTACCAACACCACAACATAACAGGCAACACCACAAACACCAGCCGGGTAACATAATTCAGTCGTTGTTTGTGTTGAGAGTAAATACAACCAAAATACTCTCTTTTATATATATACATTGCCCATAGACACCAACGCCACTACACACACACACACACACACACTAACCGAGCCATTCGCCACTGCATCAAATAGTTTTACAGGAGTATCTAAGTAAATTACAAAATGCGGGACTGGGTCTTGTGTAGAGGTTACTAATCGGGTGACCCACCAATGATTTACCTCCAATAGTTATGTACAGTCACGAGCACCAATAAATATACAGTTTTGGTTGAAGCTTTGTACAGTCCAATTCACCAACGAAGTAATTCCAGTTGGAGATCATATTGTGCATTTATTTACTGTTTCTATAGGTATTCGAAGCAAACCTGGATACTTATTAGCGCTCGTGACTGTACATGCCATGTTTAATTAATGTATTGGTGAGTATTACTTTTACCATTCGAAATTGTATTGAGTGCCACATTTCATTCCTTCACTTTTCGTTCAATGTGGTGTAAATGAAGACAAGTTTCCCAAAACATTGGCAAAACTAGGTTATCTAGAACCCATGAACCCAGTAATCTACTCAAAATATTAATTATATTTTACGTCTAAAATCAACTAAAATGGAACTGTTGTATTCCCGCTTAGTCTTGTGGATACAAACTTTGGATCGAGGCTGTACCTAACCATGCATATCCAGCTTATCTGCCGCTGCTGCTGTCGGTTTGGCATTGATGTGGTTGTGTATACTGGATAGAGAGAGAGAGAATTTAAGAGAGAGAGAATAATAGACATATAATTTGGCCAAAAATATATCCAACAAAACATAGATAGATAGATTAATATATAGACAGACAGACAGACAGGGAGATTATGTATCAAAGGCTTCAGTCTCCTGCCCATTACGACGAGGTACAAACGTTGTCATTTGAAATAATAAAGAAAAGGAAAAAGAAATACACTGTGATCCAAAACTATGTCTCGTAGTACAAAACTCCGTTCTATAGTGTGTAGAGGTGAATACTACTGCTACAATTGTTGCTCTTACAATTATGGGTATGACAATAAAGATATATATTTTTTCAACAAGAAATTAATGATTAAAGCAACACGAGTATTGAATGAGGCGGGGGACAGTTAACACTCCATGTGAGGGAAGACATTTGACAACGTTTCTCGTTTAATTTTTCTGGTCAAACGCACCTTCAACCTGACAAATGAATGGTAGAGTTACATTTATATACGAGGCAACATAGTATGTCTATTTATTCTGCGATGCAACATTCTTACAACATAATCCTTTAGCTTTAAACAGAGGCACAACATCGTTTGTCACTTGAATAAGATCTAGGCTTATTTTTTCCAAACTATACAAAGAAACATTATCATTGAAGGTGTTCCATCTACAGTATATATGATGCCAAGTGTTTAAATCTGTGTGGGGTCTTAACCAATGGACGACAATTTGTGTCACTATCCCTGACTAACATCAGATGATTCTACTTCTCATTAAGTTGTTTCGTCGTCCGATGAAGACGATATTTATAATAATTTTTGAGAATTGTTAACTGTTATATTACTAGCTTTATTGAACTCCAGAACATTTTTAACGTCACAGAATAATATAAGCCGTAGTGGAAGGGTAAATTTGCACCTTCGCGTGAGATGGACCAACTGGAGGGTGTTGATTTATTTTATTGGTACGCAAGGATGCATTATCTCTTAATCTCACGATGTAGGAGATGTGGACTGGGCTGGATTTAACCACTGCACGACGTGGGCTTTCATGGAGCATTGTCAGTCATGTGGCTGTCGTTTAACAAAATAAGATGAAAGCCGTAAATTATGAATTAAAGAAAATGGTAATAAAGCCTTCGACATCAAGAATAGCTACGGTACCTTAGAAAAGAAAGTCGTCGTCTGGCGTTAGGTTAAATAAAAATGAAATTCGTTAGAAAGTCGCTAAATTTTTGGACGAAGTGGATCTTTCTGAGGCATGTTATTTAAACAATTGAATATTTTAAAGAGTAAGAACAATGAGGGATAAAGAGTACCCCATTAATTCAATATTCAGAGGCATATATTTTCCATATTGGATTTGCCATTTCCTATATTATAATAATGTTAATTAGGATGCGACTGGTAATATTTTGTGGAGAACATCGAGAACAAAACATTCTAGGTAGAGAAGAACTCTATGCCTTTCCTAGAAATATGAAAGCAAAATGATATCTGGGGTCAGATTTTATGGAAAGTTATTCTTGAAAACTGCGTACATTATGGTGCCAGTACCATGAAATGACAAGGTGAAATTTTTCTGCGTGTTGAAGTGTTTCGGGGTCAGATAAAATATAGAGACAATAATAATCATTTGTAAAATAAACTGGGGAAAATAGGGTGTTATCCTTATAATATTATCATAACTTTAGTTCTTTTTATCGTTACTTTAATCGAGCACATCATTTCTATTTTCATCAAACTTTCAGGAAATAGTAGTAATTCATTTAATCACCCGAGATCGAAACAAGGATAATGGTTTTGCCTCGTCTGTCTGTCTGTCTGTCTGTCCGTCTGTCTTGTTGAGTACGGTAACTAAAAAAACATTCCTGATATAACATGCACAGTATGCATTCAACTCGGTGGTTGTATTGAGCAGAGGACTAGTTTTATCCACTTTAGGTTTGTTGCAAATTGGCAACAGTACTAAAAAAATCTTTTTGCGAATATAGTAGTGGTATTATTATTATTATTATTATTATTATTATTATTATTATTATTATTATTATTATTATTATTATTTTTATTATTAAAATTTAATGTAATTACTCTTACTACCACTACTATCAATATTTATTATTATGATTATATTTTTTCATCATCATCAATATTATTATTAGTTCGGAGCAGTAAGCCCATAAATACCAACTGATATACGTCAATTACACCTTTTAACACCATCCTTTTTATTTCCAGGAGGGAAGCACCCACTGAAGTTCAAAAGAAAAAATAAAATAAATCTCTCTTCACCCTTAATAAAAGAGTACTACTTAGATAACAATTAGACTAACACCAACTGACCTAAGATGATGCACGAAATACCCCGGTCACCTAATCGATGCAATACACTTAGACTACTCACCCCACTACCCTAGACGGAGTGAGAATGAACTACGGCAAGTGTAGGTAACCACGAAGGCTAAATTTAAGTTGAGTGAATTTCCATCTTCTCTATGGAAATACCTGTAATTAACTCTTGAGGGATGGGCGTAATTCTTTGCCATAAACGTCGCCTGGTGTTAACCCAAGTATATTATCCAAGACTTACGTTAGTTGTTATTTATGGGTTAACTGGTATGGTTTATAATCTTTCGACGTAAATATTTCACCACCCTTGACACAGAATTATTAATCGTCTGTATTATAGATGTAGTATAAAGGCCGTCAGCCATTGACTGGGAGGTATTACGAATAGACTACATCTCTGACAGAAGGAGGAGGAAGAGGAGGAGGATACCAGGCCTATCCAGGTTACCATTGAAACATCTCCAATCATTACTGTTTCTTATCTCACTTTCACTCTATCACTCTCTCTTACTTTTTCCCCTCTCAATTCCCCCCCCCCTCTCTCTCTCTCTCTCTCTCTCTCTCTCTCTCTTCTCTCTCTCTCTCTCGTCTGTCTCTCTCTCTCTCTCTCTCTCTCTCCCTCTCCCTCTCCCTCTCTCTCTCTCTCTCTCTCTCTCTTTCTCTCTCTAACAGATGAGGGAGACCATCTCCTTGATTACACTGAGCTAGGGGCAGCGTGTACAGAATACCATACAACGACAACAGAGAGGAAGTACAGGGATTCTTTCCCACGTCAGACTTCAAGAAGGCTAAAGTATATTTATGATATTTAAGCTTTGAAGATTTTTATGCTTGGAGTAATAAGAACTTCACCAATATAATTATATGCGGTACATCATCTTCAGCAGTAATAGTATTATGATCCCTTTTCCTGAAGCATGAGATGTTCCTGATCCACCAAAGTGAAACAATGCAATAAAAAGGATCAATTCAAAAGAGATTAATGTTCAGGGAAGTAGTCGTACTCTCATTCCACCCCCTAACTTTCCAGACTATGGAAAAAGTCTTAGCTCCTCTCTCTCAACACTTCAACAACAATTTGTATTAACCTTGTTAACCCAGACTTTTAAGTTTCAGTATATTTACCTTAGCTAATTAATTATCAGGCTCATATTTGAAGGGCTGTGTGTAACTTTCAAAAAAAAAAAAAAAAAAAAAAAAAAAGAACAATTTACAAAATATGTGATTTAATAAAATATTGGTGGAGAGGGTGTGAAATATAAAGTAAAGAGGAGATGGGAAGGTCATAATTTAATGTTCTGAATCAAAAGTTTAAGAGTACGCTCACAAAACTTAATGAAACAAATCCCGACACAGAACAGAGGAAATAGAGTTGGAGGGGAAGGGAGAAAGAAAAGGCAGAAGTTGTCAGTCGTTGTTTCCTGGATAATTAGCTTAAAGACTCCACCAGATGCTCCCTCCTTTGCCACGTCAGACGCTCAGGGTAGTGCAGTCAGGGAAAGACAGGGTGTGGAGACAAGGAAGGAGGGAGAAAGAACAGAAGGAGGAGGGAGGCAAAGAGGGAAGGAGAGGATGGGGAGGGATGCAGGGAAAGAAGGAGAGGGTCGGGAGAGAAGGAGAGGATGGTTTGGGTGAAATGGAGAAGGCAAGGTGGGAATAAAAAATGGGTGGGTAGTAAGTGAAGAGAGGAGGAAAGGGAGTGTGGGGTGGGAGAATCGTCGAGGGAATGGAGAGGGAGGAGGAAATGGAACAAGGGAGGGAAAGAGGAAAAGGAACAAGAGGGGAGGAGCGGGGAGTTGAGAGGGTAGCAATAGGAGAGAAGGGGGAGGATCAGAAGAAGGGGAGGGTACTTGGCAAGAGAACAAACAAAGTACCTATACGTTTCCTGATATATTTCCACCACGTGCAGCGCCTGGGGTTTATCTGTTGGCCCATGTTGTTATTCAAAGCACGATGGATTCAATCTTTAACCTACTTTTACATTTTTCTTCAGCTACCATCAAACACTTATATCCCCTTTTGAAATTTAAATTAGTGTAAAAAAAATAAAAAAATAAAGGGGGATGGCATTGACAACTGTTGATGCAAAGTCGTCTGTAAGATCATGTTGACTAGCAGAGAGTCAGTAAATTGATGCAGTTTAACCAGAGGGACAAGTGGAGTTTCTAAAAGGAAAAGATTGTAACTATCAGATTTTTATTGTAAGACATTAGATGCAACGAGTAGGTGGTATGAAAATGCTATTTAGAATGTGCTTCGTGGATTTTGAAAAAGCTTCCTGGTATATTAGAAAAGTTTGTCAGGATTATCAGAAGCCTCCATTGGGGGTTGTGCTTTGAGTGATCAGTTTGAAGGAAAATCCAAACTAGGATACAAGGTATATCTCCTAATTGAATACTGAGGTAATAGTTTACTATTCCCTTGCATTGTTTTGTAGAATCAGTAGCCCTTCAGTTACGACATGGCAGCACTTTTAAAGGTTACAAGGTCATGTTCTGTTTACTGAATCGAAGTGAATTTGGGTCATAAACACGGATTCACGATCAAACCCAGAGAGACCAACGTCAGAATGGATATAATTAGTGACCACGCTTATCGTCTCCAGGTGCTAAGGTGATCGTTAACCTACTAATTAGCAAACACACACACTGCTGTCGCCACCAACCTCCATCGATTGGGTGTCAGGAGACGTGGCCCTAATTGAAATGTGATCAAAGAAGCAAACCTGGCACCACTGGGAACAAGAGGCACTGGACCAATACCACCAATGGCACTACATACTACTGCATACTACTAGTGCCGACGAATATGTGTGTTTCTGTGTGTGTGTGTGTGTGTGTGTGTGTATGTGTGCGTGTGCGTGTGTGTGTGTGTGTGTGTGTGTGTAAAGGAGATGTAGATGGAATGAAAAGGGGTTCGAGGATGTGAAGGAGTGCAAAGTAGCCTGCATGAATAAAATATCTTATAGCTACATTTTCAAGTGAAAGGCTTGAACTCCCTGGGAATGTGTGTATGTGTAAGGGTGTACTGTAGAAGAAGGGAGAGAAAAAGTGTGTGTGTGTGTGTGTGTGTGTGTGTGTGTGTGTGTGTGTGTGTGTGTGTGTGTGTGTGTGTGTGTGTGTGTGTGTGTGTGTGTGTGTGTGTGTGTGTGTGTGTGTGTGTGTGTGTGTGTGTGTGTGTGTGTGTGTGTGTGTGTGTGTGTGTGTGTGTGTGTGTGTGTGTGTGTGTGTGTGTGAGAGAGAGAGAGAGAGAGAGAGAGCGCTCGTTTTATCATTTTTTTGTTTTTGTTGCATATGTTTGAGTTACTGTGTGATTGTGAGCAGGAAAAGGTTGGGCATTGTGTATGCAAATATGTGACAATGAGAGAGAGAGAGAGAGAGAGAGAGAGAGAGAGAGAGAGAGAGAGAGAGAGATCGCGCTCTGCAGTATAGCATCGTGAATGGCCAATGGCAGGACAAGAGTGGACAGGGAAGGATAGATGAGGGGACGATGGTTTCCAATAAATTTAGATGAGGGGACAGTGAGGGGAGTGTAAAGGGAGGGAGGGAGTGAGTGGGGAGTGGTAGGGGATAGTTCGGGGAGTATAAATGGGCAGAGTGATTGCCAGTGAAAAGAGACACTGGAAGGAAACAGAGTGAGTGGGGGAGTGGGAGGGGACAGAGTGAGTGGGGGAGTGGAAGGAGACAAGAGTGAGTGGGGGAGTGGGAGGGGACAGAGTTAGTGAGGAGTGGGAAGGGATAGTGAATGTGGACACTGTGAGAGTGTGTGTGTGTGTGTGTGTGTGTTTGTGTGTGTGTGAGGAGGGAGTATGGCGGGTTGGGATAGGAAGCATTTCAGAAGAACGGAGAGGAATGCAACGAAAAGAAACATCATGTCAGCGAGTAACCTTAGCAAACTCCACACAATATTCGGGTAAACATACAGTGAAGAGAAGGATTTATGGGCAAAGTGAGGAAACTAGTCCTGTGGGGTATAAACAAATTTACTACATTATATATAAATCTGATAAATGCATAAAGAACAGCTTACATAACATATCATAATAAGATTCGACTAACGCTACACTATATTGTCAAAGAGTAAAGAGAAACAAGGGTACTGGGAACATGTTACAATTTTGGGCAAGAAACTCGTCCTCTATTCCCAAACTAGCATTGCATTGATTCCCAATACAACGTAC
>JAWQEG010001739.1:5000-27711 GCA_033782935.1 Petrolisthes cinctipes | reverse complement strand
TGATGAAGACGAGTGCCGAATTTCTGATTTGGGGAGATTTGAGGTATATAGGAATGTGGTGAGGTTGGGATATGTGGTAGGAATATGGTGATGTTGGGATGTGTGGTAGGAATGAGGTGAGGTTGGGATATGTGGTAGGAATGAGGTGAAGTTGGATATGTGGTAGGAATGTTGTGATGTTGGGGTATGTATCTGTGGTAAGAATGTTGTGATGTTGGGATATCTGTGGTAGGAATGTGGTGTGGTTGGGATATGTGGTAGGAATATGGTGATGTTGGGATATCTGTGGTAGGAATGTAGTGAGGTTGAATGAATTGGGGTGGGAATATGGTGAGGTTTAGGTAGGACTATGCTGAGGTCGAAAGAATTGTGGTGGGAATGTGTGTGGTGAGGTTGGGATATTAGCGGTAGGTACAATACGTGGTGAGGTTGAAAGTCTAGTGGTGAAAACAGTGGTAGAAATGTGTTGAGCCTGTAAATGTGTTGGGGCTTAAAAGAACGGGCCGTGGAAATGTGCTTGGTGGTAAAAATGAACCATGATGGAAATGCACCAGGGTCGCAAAGAACAAGAATGGATATAATATGTTACGTGATAAAAAGGGAGTGAAAATTGAATGATGAATACAAGCAATGATGATGGGACTATAGGTAATGGGTGGATGGATGGGTGTACAGATAAGTGATGGGGGAGTATCAGGAAGGTAGTCTCACTGTTGTATGTATGTATGTAAGCGTTAAAGATTGAAGGAAACGAAATATGATTAAGATGGAATTTCGAATGTGTGGATACGACAAAAAATATTATCAATTGGAAGGTGTTGTTGTTGGTGGTGGTGGTGTTGTTATGTGTTGTGTGTTGTTGTTGGATGGACACTTTGGTTTGGAGGTGTAGCGTCCTACATTGTAACACACACACACACACACACACACACACACACACACACACACACACACACACACACACACACACAGCAGAGAGAGGAGAGAGAGAGAGAGAGAGAGAGAGAGAGAGAGAGAGAGAGAGAGAGAGAGAGAGAGAGGAGAGAGAGAGAGAGAGAGAGAGAGATGAGAGAGAGAGAGAGAGAGAGAGAGAGAGAATCATAAAGGCAGATGGAAGGCAAAAACCCAATGCACATAATGATGGGATGAGGGAGGAAACAGAGGCTGGTCGACGAGGGAGGGAAAGGGTGAATACAAATAACTGCAAATTTTGGAGGGAAGAGCCACACAGACAGACAGAGAGACAGACAGACAGAAAGAAGCAATAAAGGCCTCCCCTAGACAGACATAAAAAGAGAGAAAGAATAGAGAGACAGATTCAATATATGCCTCCTTTAGACAGACAGATATTGTAGATAACTAAAAAGAGAGAAAAAATAGAGAGACAGATTCAATAAGAGTCTCCCATAGACTGACAGATGTTGTAGATAACTAAAGAAAGAGAGAAAAAATAGAGACAGATTCAATAAAGGCTTCCTATAGACACACAGATATATTGTAGATAAATAAAGAGAGAACAACAAAAAAGATATTGAATTCATAGGACATGCAGCGAGTCGGGAATAATAGATGAATAGACAGACAGACAGTGAATTAAATAGACAACAAGACGGACACACAGAAAGAGACAACAACACACAGACATATACACATGCTTACATACATATAACAGAAAGACAGACAGACAGACAGAGAGGAAACAGACAAACAGAAAGACAACACACAGGCACATAATAATAATATACCGTACAGTCGGCGGCAAAAATCGTGTCGCTTCACTCAGTACTTCTTACAAGATAAACATAAAGGTTAATCGTCGAATAAAGTTTACATTCACCCAACAGAAATACGATATCCAGGGGGCAAATTAATATACTTCCCTGTATTTTCAGTTTACGTGCCCGTCAAGCTTATATTTCCATACTTATTTCGTGACTTGGTAGATGTGGCGACACGACATTTGCCGCCGACTGTACACACCTAATGACAGACAGACAGACAGACAGACAGACAGACAGACGCCATAGGGAAGCCTTTTATCCACTCGACATCAGGCTGGGTTCGCATTTTACAGAAGTTTAAGTTCGCACCCGTAACTAGAATAAAAATTTTGTTCGTTTATTTTTCATGGCAAACTGTGAGTGAAACGCCGCGGCAACATCAACAAAAGTGTAAGCCTAGGAATATATGTGAGAACTATAATTATACTGTAGGAGATGTTATACACGACTGTACCAATTAGACCAATGAAGATGATGATGATGATGATGACGACGGTGGAAAATATAGCAAGGACAGAAAGGAAGGAGAACGGATGAGGAGGAGAAAGAGAAAGAGGAGGAGAAAGAGGAGAAAGAGGAGGAGAGAGAGGAGGAGAAAGAGAAAAGGGAGGAGGAAGAGAAGGGAGGAGGAGGAGGAGAAGAAAGAGAAAGAGAAAGAAAAAGAGGAGGAGGGGGAGGAGGAGGAGAGTGGAGAAAGAGGAGAAGAAGGAAGAGAGTGAAGGAGGAAAGAGGAGAAGAAGGAAGAGAGTGGAGGAGAAAGAGAAAGTGAAAGAAAAAGAGGAAGAGGAGGAGGAGGAGAAGAAGGAAGAAAGAGGAGGAGAAAGAGAAGGAGGAGGAAGAGAAGGGAGGAGGTAGAAAAGAGAAAGAGAAAGAGAAAGAGGAGGAGAAGAAGGAAGAGAGGAAGTGAATATCCAACAACAACACGACCACCATTACCACCATCGACAATAACATCAACAACAACAACCATAACACCAACAACAACAACAACAACAACGACCCGACAAACTTGCACCAATCGCAGCCCGGGTTTCATCTCTCCCCTTCTCATTAGCCAATCCGCGAAGGCTTTAGAAGTGGGCTAGACACGAGGGACCACCAATTAAATACCCCGATAATGGTAATTGGAGTGAACTGGGAGGGAGGGAAGGAGGGAAGGATAATGGGAGGGAAGGAGGGAAGGATAATGGGAAGGAGGGAGGGAGGGAGGGAAGGGATGAAGTAGGAAGCGAAGAAAGGAGGGAAAAGAGAATGATAATTATCGATGGGATGGAAAAATGAGGAAGAATCTAAGAAAAGAGAAGGAAGGGGGGGTAGGAGAATGGAAATATGGGTATGGTAAAAGGATTGAGGAAGTGAGAAGCAGTATAGAAGAATGGAAAGGGACAGGAGGGGAAGGAAGGGGGGGGAATAGTACGAGAGGAGAGAAGAGGAGAGTAGTAAGGAAGGGGACGGGAGGGATGAGAGGAGCAGGGAAGGGGACGGGAGGAAAGAGAAGGGCAGGGAGAGGGAAGGGAGGGAAGAGAGGGTCAGGATGGGAAGGGAGGGTCAGGATGGGAAGGGAGGGAAGAGAGCAGCAAGGAGGGGATTGAAGAGAGAGGCAGGGAGAGGGTCAGGGAGGGTAGGGGATATTAAGGGACTGGTGAAGGGATCGTGTCTCCATCTTTGTATCAGTCTGGGTCATTAGCGACAAGGGATCAGCGTCTGGATGCCAACCAACACCGGCTAGCAACAGCACGATCACCAGGGTTCATTCATATCCACCCACACGCCCACCAACCCATCCACACCCACCCACACACCAAACAAACCATCCACACACCAACCAATCCACCTACACCCATCAAAACCACCCACACACCCACCAACCCACCTACACTTACACCAACCCACCCACACCCATCAAAATCATCCACACACCAACCAACCCATCCACACATCCACCAATCCACCTACACCCATCAACACACACACACACACCATGGCATCAACCCACCCACACTCCCACCAAAATATACACACACTTCAGAGGTCCTATAATACCTCTAATACCTTTTGGGGGGTTGTGTGGGGAGAGGAGAGAGGTGGTGTGTGTGTGTGTGTGTGTAGGTTGAGGAAATTGAGCTGGTAGGTTGAAGTTGAGAGGAGGTTTAGCTGGCGAGCAGGTTGGATTGACGTCTGGTTGGAGGTCTAGAGTGGGGGTGTGGGGGTTCTGGGTTGAATCTGGTGGAGGTATAACTTGTCTTCGAAGGGGGGTTTGGCTTATGAGGGGTCGGGTGGTGGGGGAGGGGGGGAATGGCTTGAATAGAAAGCTGACATGGTGCCTGGTTGGCTTAGGGATGGGGAAGGAGGGGGGTAGATGGGGGAGGGGGGGGGACAGGAGATGGGGTAGCCAATAGAGTGTGTGTAAGGGGTGTAGATGGGGGTGTAGAAGGGGGAGGGGGGGGGGAAGGAGATGGGGTAGCCAATAGAGTGTGTGTAAGGGGTGTAGATGAGGGTGTAGAAGGGGGAGGGGGGGGGGCAGGAGATGGGGTAGCCAATAGAGAGGGTGTGTGAGGGGTGTAGATGGGGGGTGTAAATGGGGGAGCGAGGGGGGGGGACAGGAGATGGGTTAGCCAATAGAGGGTGTGAGGGGTATAGATGGGGGAGGGAGGAGGGGGGGGGACAGGAGATGAGGTAGCCAATAGAGGGTGTGTGAGGGGGGGTGTCTCGGGGTAGATGGGGGAGGTAGCTAAAGGAATTAACGATCCGAGCATGGAAAAGCCAAGTAATTAATGGATAATACTCAGAAGAGGGAGTTGGTGGGGTAGAAATTAATGAGAAAGATGAGGACAGGAGGCAATGGAGGAAGAGGAAGGAGGGAGGAAGGAGGCGAGTAGTATTTATGAAGGAGGGGAAGATAAACGGAAGAAGGTGTAGTCTACTGATGAGTGATACAAGAAAGATGTGGAATAGATTAATATATTACAAGAAACGGGGTGAAATTATTTAAGTACAAGGAAAGGGAATGATGAGTGATACAAGGAATACGTGGAATAGATGAATATTACAAGAAACAGGGAGAAATTATTAAAGTACAATGAAAAGAAAGGATAAAAATATGATGATAGACGAAAACATTGCAGCAATAATAATAATAATAATAATAATAATAATAATAATAATAATAATAATAATAATATACATAAAACGGAGGGAAAAAATATAGAGAATATAAAAAAAAGGGGAAGGAAATAAGGTTAAAGGATATAAAACTGAAGGATACAACGAAGAGAGGGGAATAGATAATGGGATACCAGGAAGAAGAGAAACAGATAAAGAGAGGAATAGATAAAGAGAGGAACAGATAAAGAGCAACTACAAGAGGCAGGCAGAGACTCGGGGAACGAACTGGTAAAAAAAGAGAGAGAGAGAGAGAGAGAGAGAGAAAAAAAGAGCAGAATTTTCCATATTGGTGTGTTGGGGAATTAGCTGACACGATTACATTTGTGGTAATAAGGTTGATACTATATAGGAGAGTGGATAGTGTTTAGTGGTTCGAAGCCTGAGATGATTGGAGAGAGAGAGAGAGAGAGAGAGAGAGAGAGAGAGAGAGAGAGAGTGAGAGAGAGAGAGAGAGAGGAGAGAGAGAGAGAGAGAGAGAGAGGAGAGAGAGAGAGAGAGAGAGGTTCGAATCCTGAGTGACGAGCCTAAGATGACTGGAGAGAGAGAGAGAGAGAGAGAGAGAGAGAGAGAGCGAGAGATAGAGAGAGAGAGAGAGAGAGAGAGAGAGAGAGAGAGAGAGAGAGAGGTTCGAATCCTGAGTGACGAGCCTAAGATGACTGGAGAGAGAGAGAGAGAGAGAGAGAGAGAGAGAGAGAGAGAGAGAGAGAGAGAGAGAGAGAGAGAGAGAGAGAGAGAGAGAGAGCGATAGAGGAGAGAGAGAGAGCAGAGAGAGAGATAATAAAATATGAGAGGTTAACGCCAACACAAAAAATAAATAAGACCCAATAACAATAAGTCGGCATCATTCAAAACACAAACACAACACACCAACGTCATAAAATTTAATTATCATATCCGCAACCTTAATTAGAAATCCATAAAGCTGAATAATTATATACCTGAGGACGTGGAAGTACAGTACAGTGCAAAATGTATTATTATTATTATTATTATTATTATTATTATTATTATTATTATTATTATTATTATTATTATTACTACTACTCTCCTTGTTGGGGCAATAAGACAAAAACCGAACAAAACAAAATCTAAAAAACTTACAAAACCCGTATCCATCTGAAGGGGAAATTTTTCTTGGTGGTAAATTTTGGGTGGCTATTGATTCCTCCAAGCTGTGCCAGGCAACAACAACAAATCACCTCAATGTTACTATTCGAGAATCAGGAGGAATCAAACAAAGACCTTCCAATTCAACAAGAAGAGATTTTCACCTTAACTAATGAAACGGAGAATGAGTGTGGATGTGAAATGAATCTTAGTCGAGCCAAATTATATAGATACTGTATGTAGGGTCAATTTCAATCGTGGATATGAGGGACAAAGTTGACATCCCATGGGAATATCCAAATGCTTATTTTTTAATTTATACCGTGTCTTGTTAATAGTGTGCAACAAAATGATGCAACGGGCAGCATGTACAGTCACGAGCACTAATAAGTATACAGCTTTGGTTGAAACTTCGAAAAGTCCAATTCACCAACAAACTAATTCCAATGGAGATGTTATTGTGCATTTATTTTCTGTCTCTAGGTATTCGAAGCACACCTGGATACTTATGAGTGCTCGTGACTGTACGTTGTTAGTGTCACTGGTATATAGACATTCGCTGCCAATTGGTTATTCGTGTCACATCTGATAACCAACTGGACTTATGAGAGTGCCAGGGTGAGGTTGGGGGGTCGAGGGGCAGGGAACCCAAGGACTCGAATCCATAATACAATTCAGGTTTAGCATTTGTTTATATATTTACTTTTCTGATGTTACCCACTGTAGTTCATCATAAATAGACCCATTGGTGTATATTCTCACTCATGATGTTCTTTTAAGCAGTTAATTAAGGGGGAAGTTTTGTGTTGGTAAATCTGGAGCAACTGAATCCTCCAAACTATTCCAAGCAACAGAACACCATTATGTTTGCTCTTCTGGTCCTGTTTCCTAGCATACTTTGAAGGAATCAAGGCACTCCAATGTACCAAAAAAGAATTACCACCTTCAGGGCCTTAGTTTTTTACCATGATTGAAGCTGACGAGCAGACATTTTATTTCGGGAGTAAACATTACTTTTATGAATAGACGCCAAAGTCAGCCACGAGCCAAGGGTTGTTTGTTTTCCAGGTGTGTTGTTTGCTCTTGTTGTCATCGTTTGTTTAATCAGCCACGAGACAGGGTTGTTTGTTTTCCCGGTGTGTTGTTTGCTGTTGTTATCGTTTATTTAATCAGCCACATGCCAGGGTTGTTTGTTTTCCAGGTGTGTTGCTTGCTATTGTTATCATCGTTTGTTTAATCAGCCACGAGCCAAGGTTGTTTGTTTTCCAGGTGTGTTGCTTACTATTGTTATCATCGTTTGTTTAATCAGCCACGAACCAAGATTGTTTGTTTTCCAGGTGTGTTGTTTGCTCTTGTTATCATCGTTTGTTTAATCAGCCACGAGACAGGGTTGTTTGTTTTCCAGGTGTGTTGCTTGCTGTTGTTATCGTTTATTTAATGAAGGCCAACGACCGCACCATGCAGTCAATAATGCTGATGATCAAATAAAGAGGAGCTTCAGTCGCTACAGCCGAGTGTGAAGGGTCGGTGAACTCTATATCCTCTGCTACAAATTCATCATCAGTTTTATAGTTCACTGTGGGAAGTGCATAAGTCTATCAGTAAGGGATCTAGGTAGCCAGGAAATCCCTACGTATGTCGGATGAAGTCTATTTTTGAGTAAAGTGCATGTGTGAATGGTGTGGTGGGGGTTCAAGTGAATATAGTATTAGTGTTGGAGTGGTTATGCTTACATGTGTGTGAAGAGAATATCACTTAAGGGGATATATAGCACTTTTGGTTTGGGTAGTAAATCTGGAGCAAATGATTTCTAGGACCAAACTATTCCAGGCAACGGAATACCTTTATATTTCTTCATCTGGGCCTGTTTCCTGGTATACTTTGGAGGAATCAAGGCACTCCAATCTCTCAAAAGTATACATACTATCCCCTTAATCATTGATGGCTCGACAGGATGCAAAAGTGATGAAACGAAGGACAGGTTACTTTGCCAGCACTGAGTCAAAAGTCCCTGCTGGCGTGGGATACAAACCAAACCTAACCTAACCTAACCTAACCTAACCTAACCTACGCTGTGGATGGGAGCGTTACCAACACGATAACGATGGCACCTGGTGTATAATTTAATTGGTTAAAGATTCAGTGTTAATTTCTTATAGCTGGATATTCACCACTACAATGGATTACACGTTATCATTACAGTGTTAATATTGGTAATAACAGTGACGACATGATATAAGTTAATTACACTTTGACAGTCTGGTTGGTCAAAGGAAAGTATTGCCAAACACGTTCGTTCGTTACAGAGTCTGTTTGGCCATTATCAATATCGTGCAGCAAAAAGGGTTTCGGAGAGTTTGTTGGATGTCAGGCGAAAAAGCAGTTCATTATGTCACATCAAAGGCATAAATAAAATTAAGTGAGTAGGCTACCGCTGGGAAAGTTTTCGTTTAACGACCTTCAGAAGTGAGTGTTTGTGTTCTTGTAGGTCAATAATTACCCTGGTGTGTGTGAAAGAAAAAGTCTTGTCAGGGATGTTTGAGAATCCAAACTATTTGGGGCAGTTGTCACAAGGGGACTTTTCATTTCGCTTTTCATTTTTCATTAATGAACTGAATAATCAAAATCAAAATTTAATAATATAGCATTGATATATACACAAAAAAATATTCATAAAATAATAAATAAAGTAAAACAATGTTGCTACTACTACTACTAATTATAATAACAATGGTGATTAACCAAAAAATAATACATCTCCCTGATGAAAGCAATACTCCACAACGAAACCCAAGACACAAAATCTAATACAGAAATAAATCTTTTATGTTAAATAATATAACTGTAAATTTTCCCACTTTCACACTGACAAAAAAAAAAAAAAAAAAAAAAAAATTATATATATATATATATATATATATATATATATATATATATATATATATATATATATATATATATATATATATATATATATATATATATATATATATATATATATATATATATATAATATTATATATATATATAAAAGTCTGAGCAAAGATCCCAAACAAATATGAGTCATCTGCTCCACAAAGGGCTCCATTGGCATTTCCAGGAAAATAATTCTATACGCACTACAAGCTACCAACCCACCACACACACACACACACACACACACACACACACACACACACACACACACACAGTCACCATCCTCTGGGGTAATTAATATAAAACACTTTCGGCGGCAGGTTTGAGGCAGAAATTCTTGGTTCCGTGGAATGTGTCCCTGGTGGTGTTGGTAGTGGTACTGGTAGTGGTGATAGGAATGGTGGTGGTGATGGTAGTGGTTGTAGTGGTAATGGTAATGGTAGTGGTGGTGGTGGTGGTGGTGGTGATGGTAGTGATGGTAGTGGTTGTAGTGGTAATGGTAGTGGTTGTGGTGGTAGTGATGGTGGTGGTGATGGTAGAGGTGGTGGTGGTGGTGATGGTAGTGGTGGTGGTGATGGTAGTGGTGTTGATGGTGGTGGTGATAGTGATAGTGGATGGTAGTGGTGGTAGTGGATGGTAGTGGTAGTGGTGATGGTAGTGATGGTGGTCAGGGGGAACACAGCATATTTTCACAACACCATCACATATAATAGGGTCAGTCTCAGCCACAATTATCGACACACAGAGGAAGATACAGGAATGACGTGTGTATATATTTAATTTAAACCTGATTCAACCTTCCAATATACAACAAACAGGTAATCACTTATCAAAGCAATATTAAGTGTACATTAAATAATAAGGTGATGTAGACGACGACTTTAACAAATCGGACGAAAATCGGTCCTTGTGTGTTAACTGTAAAAAAATTTAATCTATAGACAATTGGGGTACTTCTCTGTGACAGGAAAAAATTGTCGTGTTTTGGTAAAAGATTAAAGAAAATGTCGCCAGGAATTATTTTAGGATAATACTTTACAAACTATAGGGATGATAAACAACACGCAGCCCTGAGATGATGCAGCCTACACACACACACACACACACACCACACACACACACACACACACACACACACACACAAGGTTGGAGGTTGTTAAATATTTGTTTGTGTTGGGAAGTGGCTTGGTGAGGCGGCCATCCCTCTTCTTCATGACGTGATAACTCGTAGGTATGAAACACTGCATCCATCGCCCAAACCAGACCTGTTATCTGCATTGTCACACACACACACACACACACACACACACACACACACACACACTCACTCACTCACTCACTCACTCACTCACTCACACACACACACACACACACTCACACACACACACACACACACACACACACACACACACACACACACACACACTCACACACACACACACACACACACACACACACACACACACACACACACACACACACACACACACACACACTCACTCACTCACTCACTCACTCACTCACTCACTCACTCACTCACGCACACACACACTCACTCACTCACTCACTCACTCACTCACTCACTCATTCACTCACTCTCTCTCTCTCTCACACACACACACACACACACACACACACACACACACACACTAATATGTTAAGGCAAACTATATTAATTTATCTTGTGGCAATATTAGTTATCATTAAATATTTTCCCTTATTTCAACATGTATATTTCCAGGCCTTGTGCTTTTCAGTTCTATGTATGCACACCACTTTATAATAATGAACTGTTATGGTTTCTCACTTATTGTCCTTTTACTCTCGCTGTACAGTCAAGGTCAAAAATTCTATCATCTCTACAGCTTGATGCTAAACTGAGATTTTTTTACACAGGTTCGCCAATAATAATGTCTTCACAAATGCATGAATCTTACGTTTCAAAATTAAGCATAAGTAACCACACTCCAATCACGGTACACTTATTCCTACAGTTTATCATCAGACAGGAGAGGCTACGGGTGTTTTGACTCTGGCTGTACAGTTGACCTCAGGAATTCGTACACAGAGCATTGATTAAAAGGGGTCTCTATTCTGCACATACTGTAAGGATAATTCTGCTGACTGCTTCAAATATGAGCCAAATAACATTACTAGGAAATTTTGGTGTTAGGAAAATAATCTACTCATTTTTTCTAGTTGTTACGAACCCTTGTTGTCACAGTGGTGTATACGAATTCCTGAGGCCGACTGTACATACATAATGATCAACACAGACACACACACACACAGTGAACTCGGGAGTGATGCAGCATTCAACATTGTAATTTACATAATGGAACAAAGTGAATAAGTAGATCCGTTCTGTGCCCTGATTAAAGTACAAGGAATACTACATGTATCTTTTATATACCATGGCTATTTACTTTCAGGGTGTGTTGGAAGAGAGTGGGATGTGAATACTAGTAAGTTGGATTACCGTAACATCTACCAGGGTCGTTACTCAGTATTCTGTCATCTGAATGGTTCCCTCTGACAGATATGGCTCAACAAACAATTAACACACTGAGTACACCTTGAAATCTGTAGCATCGATCAGGGAACTCATTATGATAACACAAACTCTACAAACGGCATTTCAAGAGATGATACAAAGATTATATTAAGCCATTAAAACTAATTTGCTGCTGTATAATAGAGAGATTATAAACCCCACAAGCTCAGTTGTAGGGATAATAGAATTACACTTTAGACTCTGACAATGGAGAGCTACAAATGGTATTCATGGACATAATACAGAGACACGAACACTACACTATTCAGAGATGATAATGACACACACTACTAACACTATACTATTCAGGGATGATAATGACACACACTAACTAACACTATACTATTCAGGGATGATAATGACACACACTAACTAACACTACACTATTCAGGGATGATAATGACACACACTAACTAACACTATACTATTCAGGGATGATAATGAGACACACTACTAACACTACACTATTCAGGGATGATAATGACACACACTACTAACACTACACTATTCAGGGATGATAATGACACACACTACTAACACACTACTAACACTACACTATTCAGGGATGATAATGAGACACACTACTAACACTACACTATTCAGGGATGATAATGACACACACTACTATCACTACACTATTCAGGGATGATAATGACACACACTACTAACACTACACTATTCAGGGATGATAATGAGACACACTACTATCACTACACTATTCAGGGATGATAATGAGACACTACTAACACACTACTAACACTACACTATTCAGGGATGATAATGACACACACTACTAACACACTACACTATTCAGGGATGATAATGAAACACACTACTAACACTATTGATGGAGACAATAGTAAAACCCAGCGTCCCCAAGTATTGTGACAGCAAATTGTGTCGGGAGAGACTGGACAGATCGAACCATCTCTCATAATAATTCTTCTGTAAACATGTGTGAGTTGAGTTGGTCGTTGATCAGTAGTACCACCACCAACAAATATACACACAGCTGCATCATTCATCACGGAGAATAAGGCACCCCAGCTTGTGAGTCCTTTACATGACTGACTGCCTCCGCTTCTGAGGCTTTGCTGGGAAGTGGTGGTGGATCAAGGACGCTTTCTGACCAACACTCACTCCGTTTTAACTACATACTGCAAAGCCAAATATTATGTGACGAATTGATGTAGTTGCGGATTGTGGAAGTTGCGAAATGTGATCGTTGCGAATTGTGATAGTTGCGAATTGTGATAGTTGCTAATTGTGGAAGTTGCGAATTGTGGTAGTTGCGAATCGTGGTAGTTGCGAATCGTGGTAGTTGCGAATTGTGGTAGTTGCGAATTGTGGTAGTTGCTGTACTATTAAGGGGATAGTATAAGTTTGATAGATTGGAGCTCCAGCCTTGAGTCCTCCAGAGTATACCAGGAAACAGACCCATGTGAAATAAATTAATGGTATCCTGTTGCCTGGAATAGTTTAGTTTGGAGGAATAATTTGCTCCAGATTTACCACCCAAAACAATGTGCTTATATACCCCCTCAGTTAATTGGCTTCACTCGGAGTTTACCGTCGGTCAACCAAACGCTCCAAATGCAGAAAAAAAAAAAAAAATAATAATAATAAATAATATCAAGTTGCCGATAATAATCTTTACGTGGCGACATGGTTGTGATGAAGCGGTAGTGGTGGTGGTAGTGGTAGTAGTGGTGGTGATGGTGGTAGTGGTGGTGGTGGTGATAGGAATGGTGGTGGTGGTAGATGGTGGTGGTGGTGGTGATAGGAATGGTGGTGGTGGTAGTGGATGGTGGTGGTGGTGATGGTGATGGTGGTGATGGTGGTGGTAGTAATCTGGTTTTAGTAGGTATGGAGTTGCTAAACGAAAACCAGAATTTGATCAAAACCGGACAAAAGAAATGTTTACAGGGGAGAAGAAAAACACCATATAATCAACAAGAGAGAAACTTATCATACGAACATTATTATTATTATTATTACTATCAAAATCGTCACTCAGGATTTAAAATAATATCTGATTGAAAGGAAGGCAGACTAAGACAATCGATAAGTACCATATATTCTCACTAACATTTTAAAGTTTATTTTAAAGGATTTTTGAAGAGGAAAATAATATAAAGATGCAATGAACTATACGTGATCAATAACTATTTATAATAATCTTTTGCATAATATATCTAACAAGTCAGCACAAAAAATAATAAAAAAGAAATTTCCTCTATTTCGTCGACGGCAATACTTATAAAGAACATATTATCACACAGAAATACAAATAAAACGAGAGAGCAACAACAACAACAAAAACACATTTACTCTTACAAATCCTAAACCAAGAAAATATAATATATCCTAAACAAGAAGCACCAGTAATACAGGTAAAAGATTGGAAACCACAAAATATTAGGCAATATTTTTCTTTTCTTTTTCCCCTCGCCACTTTCCTTTCTCTCTCTCTCTCGTCCCGCTGTGTCCCTGATTGGTGGGGCCGGAACCAATCAGTGGGGGTCTGATTGCCGTCGCGCCCCCCACCACAGGGGTCGTGTCGTGTCGTGATTGGTGTAGGTGAGGACTTTCAATTAACAGGATGAGGACACGTCTTTGCCACGCCCTTCATCTATACCATTTCCTTCGGGTTTATCGGCTGTATTTCCTTCGGGTCTATCGGCTGTATTTCTGGCTGGACCTTCTTGATTGCAGTTGTCAGCTTCTAAACAACACAAAACGTATTGAGGGTGTGATTGGGGACGTCGTAAGGGGTGTGATTGGAGAAGGGTTTGCAGCATTAAAGGGAGAATCTCTTGTTGGTGAATTGGAAGGTCTCTGATTCCTCCAAACTAAGCCACGAAACAGATCCCCTTTTAGTATCATTGAGGGTGTCTGTTTTCTGACCTTGTTTGGAGGGAGGAATCAGAGACCTTTTAATTTAACAACAAAAGAATCTCCCCTTAAGGTGGTAATTCTTTTTTGTTACATTGGAGTGCCTTAATTCCTCCAAAGTATGCTAGGAAACAGGCCCAGAAGAGCAAAAATAATGGTGTTCTGTTGCTTGGAATAATTTGGAGGATTCAGTTGCTCCAGAATTACCAACACAAAACTTCCCCCTCAAGGACCCTGTGATCGTGTATGAGAACTGACTGGAGGCTTTTAATTCCACCTGACCACACCACGAAACAAGCTCCTTCCTTCCATATAGTAGGTGCATGGTGTTTCGTGGCAATATTTGAAGGACTCATTTACCTACAATTTCCTAGCTAGCTACATCACAGGGTCCTTTAACGAGTGGAAGGACAAAATTTTCCTATCTATAATATCAGTAAACTTTATCATTGGATACGTAAGCTGTAGTTTTGTGAGTTAAGATAAATAATTTTTTTACTTCTGTACGTCTTTATAATTCCTCCCCCTTCCCTCCCCCCCCCGACTAGAAAAACATCCAGGTGTTATTAGTTTATGAGAAAAAAAAAAGTAAAAAAAAAAAAAGTAAAAAAAAAAAAAAAAAAAAAAAAAAAATTGCAATACTTCTTACAGGACCCGTGATATTGTTAGCAAAATGAAAGTTACTGATTCCTCCAAGGCATGTAACAATACACCAGCATCTATACTGAGGGAGTTTGTTTCATGTTTTCAGTCAGATAGTTAGTTAGTTAGTTAGATAGATAGATAGATAGTCAGTCAGTCAGTCAGTCAGTCAGTCAGTTAGTTAGCTAGTTGGTTAGTCAGTCAGTCAGTTGGTTAATCAGTTAGTTAGTTAGTTAGTTAGTTCGTTAGTCAGTTAGTTAAGTCAGTCAGTCAGTTAGTCACGACATCCAAACATTTTGTGGACATACGAGTTAAAAGCGCCACTCAAAAGCCGTGTAATTGGACTGTATCTCAGTATAAAAGTGTTTGTTTTACAGGGAGTCGCAAGGGCGAGGAGTTTGGAGGCCATAAAAGTGAGTAAATATAGGTGTGTGTGTGTGTGTGTGTGTGTGTGTGTGTGTGTGTGTGTGTGTGTGTGTGTGTGTGTGTGTGTGTGTGTGCGACATCCGTGTGTACCTGTGTGTGTGTGTGTGTGTGTGTGCGACATCCGTGTGTACCTGTGTGTGTGTGTGTGCGACATCCGTGTGTGCCTGTGTGTGTGTGTATGTGTGCGCGCGACATCCGTGTGTACCAGTGTGTGTGTGCGATATCCTTGTGTACCTGTGTGTGTGAGCGACATCCGTGTGTACCTGTGTGTGTGACTGGATACAACTCGCATGGTGTATGAGAGGATACAATTAGCGGCTGTAAAATTATCATCCTGGATTAATAATATTTTTGAACCAAGCACTCGGAGCACATCATTTTCACTCCTCGTTGACGGGATGAACACGACACACCACAAAAAAAAAAAAAAAAAAAAAAAAAAAAAAAAAAAAAAAAAAAAAAAAAAAAAAAAAAGAGTGGGTGTGGAGAAGGTCAGAGGGAAGGTGATAATTATGACGAATGAATACACAAAAATGTCAGATATAAAGAGGGCCGGAGGACAGAGAGAGAAGGCGACACGAACGACGAAAGAATAGAATGAAATGACAGAAGAGGAGTTTTGAGGAGTGTTATTTTCCTCTACAGAGACAGACGAGAGATAATCAATAATAGCTTTGATTTAGAATTTATGTGGATTTAATAATATCCACACTTACCTAACCAGTACCTCATTCCCCTTAATAAGCAAATGCATTAATAGCTGAAGGAGAATTAAAGGAAAGGAGATTGGGTTCGAGTCAAAGTGAGGTTATTATGATGAAGCTAAATACATAAATGACAACTGATATATGGGAGACATCTTTTGAAGTAGTTGTTATCTCTTCAACACCAAATTATTTTACATGTTCAGGTCCAAGGGTCAAGTATTATATTCGATTAATATTGGGTTGTAATAATTTCTCGTACGTACAGTACAGCCACAATCAAATAACCACCGACACTTTCCTTCCATTGTGCAGATAAATCAGTATCATTTCAAAATATAACCATACAACAACACCTTACGTCAACTCAACCCCCTCAATTATTATTATTGTGAGGTGCTGCAAAATCATACATGTGTTGTTCTTTATTACCAAGATATTTACTACGATGGAAGGAAAGTGTCGATGGATATTTGATTGTGTCTGTACATACAATAATCTGGAGTCGATCAGGATGCAATCAAAAGGTCGATGCAGCTTAGAAACGGGATAGTCTATTAGAGATATCTGCTTAATCTTAGTGTTTGTTGTTGTCCCTTTGGTCAAACATAATCGCATGAAGTTAATCAGAAAAAAACGTCATTCACAGGATTTACTCGTAGATAATTTACTGATGCCTTACAAAATTCACCTGGGCTTTCGTCAGATGATTAGAATAACAAAACTGAAGACAATATTGATTTTTAAAACGTTCTGTAGAGGCAACACTGACGAACGTAACGCAAGAGTAAAGCCGAAGATAAAGCCAGGGCCATGCAGGTGCAGGGACACGGACACGGCATCAGTGGTTCCTGGAACGACCGATGGAAATAACGCAGCAACAGAACACAACAACAACAGCAGCAGAAGCACTAAATTGACCAGGCACCTATTAGTGTAGAGGCAGATGTGACGGTGGCAGAGAATTGGTTCCTAAAAGGCAATAATTATGGAAATCTGGAGTACTTAATGAACGTGTGGTAATCTGAGCTTTATAAAAAGGTGTGGATATCATCTGAAGTGAGAGGGAACGAACGGAATTGAGTGGAAAAGAATGGAATTGAGTGGAAAAGAATGGAATTGAGTGGAAAAGAATGGAATTGAGTGGAAAAGAATGGAATTGGGTGGAAAAGAATGGAATTGAGTGGAAAAGAATGGAATTGAGTGGAAAAGAATGGAATTGAGTGGAAACGAATGGAATTGAGTGGAAAAGAATGGCATTGAGTGGAAAAGAATGGCATTGAGTGGAAAAGAATGAAATTGAGTGGAAAAGAATGGCATTGAGTGGAAAAGAATGGCATTGAGTGGAAAAGAATGGAATTGAGTGGAAAAGAATGGAATTGAATGGAATTGAGTGAAAAAGAATGGAATTGAGTGCATGGATATGACCGTACGAACTGATGAAGGGAAGTAAAAAGAGTAGATAGAGAGGTAGATAGATAGAGTACATGAACACTGAGCCAGACTGAAGAAGGACTGTAATACTGATCAATCGCCCCCTAACGTGACGAAGGAAGGAAGGAAGGAAGGAACAGAAAAGGATAATGTTACTTACTGTATGTGGTGCACGTTTAGGTAGGTGTCTGGGGAGAAGGTATGGGAGGAAGTAGTGTGTGGATAGAAAGTGCACGAGTAAGGGGAATAAAGAAGTGAAGAAGTAGGAAGTAGGAGGAGGAGGAGGAGGAGGAGGAGGAGGAGGAGGAGGAGGAGGATGAGGATGAGGATGAGGATGAGGATGAGGATGAGGATGAGGATGAGGAGGAGGAGGAGGAGGAGGATAGGGTGGAGAGGTAGAGAGGGGTGAAGATGGAAGGGGTTTAGAGGGGTAGGAGGAAGAATGGCTGTGTAGGGTTATGTAGAATGGTGCAGTTGAAAGGGAGGGAGGGGGAAAGAGGTGTAGGGAAGGGGGGGAGGGGAAGAGGTGTGGGGAAGAGGGATGGGGAAGAGATGTAGGGAAGGGGGAGGGATATAGGTGTAAGGAAGAGGAGTGGGGAAGAGGTGTAGGGGTATGAAAGAAAGTATGTGTGAAAGTAAAAAGAGAACTGGTGAAAGAGAGAAAAGGGGGAAAAGGGATGTAGGAAAATGGAAGAAGGGGCAGAGAGGAAGGGAAAATGGAAGAGGGGACAGAAGAAAGGGAAAATTAATACAAAGGGATAGGAGAGGAAACGAAAGGGGAGGTGGAAAAGAGGGAACTAGGATAAAGGGGGTTTTGGGTGAGTTAGGGGTGAGGGGGTGGAATGGGAAGGTGTGTGTGTGTGTGTGTGTTGGGGGGGTGGGGGGGGGGGTACCATCAGTCTCTCCAGGATCGTTACTTAGGACGTCTGGCTGCCGCATCATCAGCCAACACGTCCCCCCCCCCTTACACGCCCCACTCTGTCCCCCAACCCCCTCTGACCCCCTCCGTCCCGACCTCTAACTCCCCACGCATACAAATCACAGGCACACGCAAAGATGCATTCAGCCACACACACACACACACACACACACACACACACACACACACACACACACACACACAAGTTCAAACGGTGTATGTGTACTTCAATAAAAAAAAAATATTAATGGCAAAATACTAATATTTCTAGAATATGTGTCCAAAATTCCAAATTATTCGTGAATACTTCAAAACATAAAAAAAAAAAAAAAACGATATATGTATAGAATATAATACGTACACTACACCAAAATGGCTTGTCACACACACACACACACACACACACACACACACACACACACACACACACACACACACACACACAGACAAAAGTTATTTATTGTCACCGAGTGAAATCTAGTACTGTAAATTATTTCCAAACTGCCATGAACTGATATAATATACTATAAACACCATAAATTTTATCGCGAGCCATATAGCATTATACATAGGCCGTAAAATTCAGTTCCAATGCGTTAAAAGTTAATACATATTCATAGCTGCTGGTGCCATGTGTGAAAACTGGATGATGGTGATGATGGTGATGATGGTGATGGCAGTGTTGTTGATGATGATGACAGTGTTGTTGATGGGGTCTGTGTTGGGATGGATTCACTACATATCAAAATGGAAGTCCTACAGCCACACATGGATTCGTCCTGTTACTTTCACTTAAAATTATTAGTGGATACAGTCCTTGGAATATTATATACGTGGCCTAATGTTAGATTCATCCTGTTACTTTCACTTAAAATTATTAGTGGATACAGTCCTTGGAATATAATGTGTGTCGCTTCTTGCACCCATAAATATATATATACGTAATGTTAGATTCGTCCAATTACTTTCATTTAAAACTACAGTGCATACAGTCCTAGAAATATAATGTGTGTCACCTCTTGCAGCACCCATAAAATGTTATATAATTAATATTAAAATCGTACTGTTAATTTCACAGTCTTGGCAAAATAATGTGTGTCACCTCTTGCATCCATTGAATATTATATACGTAATGTTAGATTCGTAGTTATTTTTACAGTCTTGGTAAAATTATGTGTGTCACCTCTTGCACCCATAAATATTTACGTAATATTAGATTCATATTGTTAATTTCACAGTCTTGGTAAAATAATGTGTGTCGCCTCTTGCACAGATATATATATGTAAAAATTTTATCTTTACTTATACCTGGTGCAGCCGTGGTCAAAAAGTCCTCCAGCTTCTTCCAATCAGGCACTAACTCTAACTTTAACTTGTAAATTGTATAGATATGGTCAAAACAGGCCTCACGCTTCTTCTGACTGAGGGTGAATTGAAAGTCTCCCCTGGAACATATAACCCTTGATGTGTCCTTTCAGAATATTTTGTCTCGTATGGATGAATAACAGGGGACATGAGTTTGTTTGTTGGTGAATGGTGGGCAACTCATTCCTCCACATATACGTCATATTTTTTTTTAAAGATATGAAGAGTAAGGCAGAATGTTTCGCTAAAATAGTATGAAGGAATCAGTAACATCTAATAATAATTCATCTACAACCAAGTATCCCTTATAACCAGACAAGTATTTCACCACACACACACACACACACACACACACACACACACACACACACACACACCAGCCAATTACAATGACCTCTCATGGCAAAGGAAATAAAACCTAGTGAATGCAATTTTACCTGAGGGTATTTCACAACACTCGTCATGCAGGCCAAAAGTTTAATGCTGTCAACACGCCAACTCCACTTTAATAATTTAACTCTGATTAACGCAAGAGGATTTTTCTCGCCAAAGGCATGTTTCCAAGGCCGAAGAAATAACTTTTTCTTAAGTCTCTTGGAAAACACGGGTCAGAAAAAAAGTAGGAGCCAGAAAATTCACTTCTTAGTTTTCTCCACTTGAAATATAAAATCTTGGCATAAAACTATTATAACAGAGTCCACTCACCGATATTTACGATTGTGTGAACAATTTTCATGAAACAGGACGAATAAAAGTTAATAATTAGTGAAAATTATAATTACTTTCTTCATATATGAATGATTTCTTTTGTAAACATTTGTATCGATATGGTGTCCTGGAAATATAAAGAGATCACTAATACTCCCAACTTGACTTGGAAGTCAGATATATCGACAGTTATCGACCCGACCACACGAGGAGTCCCTGTGATGTAGCAGTAGGGCTCTTGTGTGTCATCCTATAAACCTGAGTTCAGTCACAACCAAAGGGAGGTGAGGATGGTGTTGGTGTTGGCAACTCATTCATCACAATACTTCATTATTTTTAAAGATATGAAGAGTAAGGTAGAATGTTTCGCGAAATAGTATGAAGGATCATTAACATCTAATAATAATTCATCCCCAACCAAATTTCCTTATAACCAGACAAGTATTGGTGTTGGTCACAACCTGATATACCGTATGTTTCAAATATTGGCACCCAGTGGAGGTATAAGTCAATGAACTGTGATATATACCGATAAGTATAATGTAACCATTAATGATTCAAAACGCAGCTTTTTCACACGTCCCGAACCAAGGACGGATTTAGCCAGCATGGGTAGTGTCATCATGGCTATATTTTCCCATCAGAATTCAGTGAACTCAAGAACTGTACAGCCACAATCAATTATCCACCCACACTTTCCTTCCATTGCAGTAAATATCTTGGTAATAAAGAACAACACGTGTATGATTTTGCAGCACCTCATAATAATAATTGAGGGGGTTGAGTTGACGTAGTGTTGTTGTATGATTATATTTTGATATGATACTGATTTATTTACACGATGGAAGGAAAGTGTCGCTGGTTATTTGATTGTGGCTGTACTTGTGTATCCTCAAAAACTTGTAAAAAAAGAATAGATCTTATACTTAGGGAGTCTATTTCTATTTCGTGTCGTAGTTTCATAAATAAGCAAGAAAGAAATAGGAAAGATTTATCTATCATTGGCCAGTCAAAATTTCACAGAGGGACCTCGAATCACAGGATTAACAAAGCAAAATAATTAGGACCATTTTTTTGATGCAAATAAATGAAAGCCAATTGAATTTGCACGCCGAGAATCATTAAAAGAGATAATCGCAACGACCTTTTTAATTTATAGGATATGAGGTTCTGCAACTTCAATGATGAGATGCAGTAACACATTCACCAGTTGAGGAAGGTACAGAGTAGTGGTGGTAGTAGCGGTAGTGGTAGTGGTGGTAGTGGTGGTAATGGTGGTGGTGGTGGTGGTGGTGGTGGTGGTGATGGTGGTGGTAGTTTTGGTGGTAGTAGTGGTGGTGGTAGTGTTGGTGGTAGTGGTAGTAGTGTGGGTGGTGGTGGTGGAAGTGATAGTGGTGGTAGTGGTAGTGATGGTGTTGTTGGTAATAGTGGTGGTGATGATGGGGGTGTTGATAATGATAGTGGTGGGGGTGGTGAGGAAACACAGTGGAAACATTTACTTCTCATATCTCAGTGAAATTCCTTCCTATCATAATGTTTTGTGTACAAGAAACACTGATTAGCTCAAGGACAATATTTCTATACAGCATTTTGCCAAACTTTACTATTGTACCACTCTGAATATTCACTTTTTTTATTAAACATATAGTGCTCATTGTATACCATTGATGCTATTCGAACACATGGGAGTTTACTGGAGAAATATCACTAAACGAAATTTCACTCCAACCCTCACTAACTGAACACTTTTTCACACACACACACACTCTTTTCTCTCTCTCTCTCTCTCTCTCTCTCTCTCTCTCTCTCTCTCTCTCTCTCTCTCTTCTCTCTCTCACTCTCTCTCTCTCTCTCTCCCGACTCACACTAACTGAACACTCTTTCACACAAACACACGCAACCTCTCTCTCTCTCTCTCTCTCCTCTCTCTCTCTCTCTCTCTCTCTCTCCTCTCTCTCTCTCTCTCTACTTTACATGTTTCAGAGCCGTAACTCTTTCCAAAGGAGATGTGGCTTTTAAAGGCTTTCAAGCACGCATGTAAGCACTATACACAAACACACAAGCACACACACAAAAACACACACATACATACATA
>JAWQEG010001739.1:0-2500 GCA_033782935.1 Petrolisthes cinctipes | reverse complement strand
AAAAAGAATAAAAAAATCTGTCAGTCAAAGTGTTTAAGGACTCTGCGATCGTGTATGAGAAATTGTACGGTTCTGATTCCTCCTGACTAGGCCACGAAACAAGTTACTTCCATAATTATAGGTGCATGTTGTTTCGTGGCAATATTTAAGGGAAGAGTACAGTGTTGGTAAATCTGGAACAATTGATTCCTCCAAACTATTCCAAGCGACAGGACACCATTATTTTTGCCAATCTGGTCCTGTTTCCTGGCATACTTTGGAGGAATCAAGGCACTTCAATGTACCAAAACTCTACTACCCCCTTAAAGGACTCATTTACATCTAATTTCCCAACTACATCACAGGGTCCCTTAATGACTGAACCGAGGTTATCGAACTGTATGATATCTTACTCCAGGATATACAGAATTAAGAGATCAGACAGCGTAGAAATAACGAGTTCATTAGTTTTAAATTCACTCTGCAAGGAAATGTGCCGACTGAAGAAAATTACTTACGCACGGTCAAGTTTGTTTGGCTAATGAATGCTACTGACGACTTCAATCTGAGCCAGGAAACAGACTCTCTCAGTACTGGTTCTGTTGTGAGGCATAACTTTGAAGGATTCGGTAGCCTTCAGTTTCGAGGTACGGTAGCAAGATTATCCCCTTAAGGTGGTAATTCTTTTTTTGGTACATTAGAGTGCCTTGATTCCTCCAAAGTATGCTAGGGAACAGGACAAAAAAAAAAAAAAAGAGCAAAAATAATGGTGTCCTGTTGCTTGGAATAGTTTGTAGGATTCAGTTGCACCAGATTTACCAACGCAAGATTATCCCCATAACTTTTAAAACCAGAGTTAATCTTTGTTTACTTATCCCAACTGCCAATTAAGTTTCTCTGGAGGCGGCTATATATATTTTTTTCTCTATCAGTAAATACAGCCAAATCATCCACGCCACTGTAGTGATAATTGGAATACGTCTTTCACTCTTATGCAATTCACGTTTTTTTTCACGAGGCTGAATAATTAGTGTAGTGGCCTTGTTTGTTTTTTGATAGATAGGCTTCTGGGGTGATTGAATATATTGAGGTCTGTATGTTAGTTAGAAAAGTCATGGTCTAGTTTTAGCCTTTAGTTGTTGATGATGATGATGATGATGATGATGATGATGATGATGATGATGTCTGGTATGAGGGCTTAATATAAAAAAGTGCAGCAGAATGAAATGGAGTGATGGTGTGTGTTGTGTGTGTGTGTGTGTGTGTGTGTGTGTGTGTGTGTGTGTGTGTGTGTGAAATAATAATAATAATAATAATAATAATAATAATAATAATAATAAACGGTATACTTAACATAGCAGCTGTGTGTGTGTGTGTGTGTGTGTGTGTGTGTGTGTGTGTGTGTGTGTGTGTGTGTGTGTGTGTGTGTGTGTGTGTGTGTGTGTGTGTGTATGTATGTATGTATGTATGTATGTATGTATGTATGTATGTATGTATGTATGTATGTATGTATGTATGTGTGTATGTATGTGTGTGTGTGAGTCTTTTTATCCACCTCTATCTCTCCTATCCTCTTCTCTTTCATCCCCGTCCCTTCCCGTCTGCAAGGTCCCATCCCACCTACCTTCTTCCACCACCATTATCCCTCCCTCTTCAGCCATTTTCCTAATTTTCCTGCCATTGTGAGGTGATCAGAGTGCTTGTCTTGGTTCACCCACCCGTGCCAGTGCCAAGAGGAGGAGGGAGAGAGGAAGACACATGCCAAGGATACAGAGAAGAAGAGGTCCAGATAAGAGAAGCAGACAGATATAAATATGACATAAAAAAATATATCATAGAAGCTGGACTGGAAGGGTTATAGACTGTAAAGGTCCAGAATTATTAAGGAAAAGCGAAATGATCTGGAAGGAAGGATGGAAGCAATTATAAAAGAAAGGAATAGCGATTTATGGATAGATAAGTGGGAGTGAAAAAGATAGCGAAAAGCCTCTCGAGTCTAGACGGAGAAAGATATGAGAAACAAACACAGCTAAAAGCAAAAAGAATGAAGAAAATAAAAATAAGCAATAAAGTAACAGGTACCGATAAAAGACCATTACAGACTAACACGAAAAAAACAAAAACAAACAGAAGTGAAAAAAAAAAATAAAAAAACTAGAAGAGCGAAGAGAACAAATATATATATATAAACAGATTCAAGTTTCTACAACCTTCCAATCACCAAGGCAGGGGGACACCAGTACAAAAATAGGAGGAGACCCCACACGCTGCACAGAATACACTTGAAAAATGCAGATATAGATTTTAAACCCGAATATAAAATGCTAAATTAGGTTGCCTTTTTGGACTCGGTGGGAAAGGGGGGGACGAGTAGGATGGAATGAAAAAAAAAAAAAAAAAAAAAAAAGAGACTGAAATGTTAGGGGACGTGGATGGAGGGGGAGAAGTTGGAAATCTGAATGAAAAATGCTAAAAAAAAAAAAAAAAAAGATATTATTTAGTGTTGGCGTTGATGGATAAG
>JAWQEG010001738.1:0-36892 GCA_033782935.1 Petrolisthes cinctipes | reverse complement strand
TCCCTCTTTCATTCTCTCGTTCCTCCTCCTATCCCTCCCTTTCCCACTTTATCTCCTGTCTATCCTCTTACTATCCGTTCCTTCCTCTCCGCCCCTTTCTCTCTTCTCTTCTCCTCCTCCTCCTCCTCCTCCTTTCTTCTCTCCTTCCTTTCTGTTTTCCTCCCATCTCTATCTCTTCTCCTTTTCACCTTCTCCTTTCTCATCTCCCTTCAGATCTATCCCAGTCATCCTTGTCCTTCCTCCCTCTCCATCCCTTCCCCTCCCCCCCCCTTCTTCCCTTCCCCCCCCCCTTCTTCCCTTCCCTTCCCTCCCACACGTCTGTCACTCCTCTTCCCCCCCTTCTCCCTTCAATTCCCTCTCTTCCACATCCGTATCCTTTCCCCCAACTCTCCAATCCACCCCTCCTCCCATCTTCCCCCCTTCCCCATCCAGACCTGTCACTCCTCTTGCATCCTCCAGCCCCCCCCCCCCCCCTCTCCCCCCTCACCACCATCCCCTCTCTGTCCCTTCAGCCCTCTCTCCCCCCCTCACTACCACCACCACCCTCCATTCCCCCCCCCCATCCCCTCTCTGTCCCTCCAGCCCTCTCTCCCCCCCTCACCACCACAACCACCACCACCCTCTATTCCTCCCCCCATCCCCTCTCTGTCCCTCCATCCTCTTCCCCCATCACCACCACCACCACCACCACCCTTCAGTCCCCCACCACTCTCTCTCCCTCCACCCCACCCCCACCATCCTCTCAATATCCCTCCCCCCCCACCCCCCCACCCCTCGCCATTTCTGACACCCCCGGCTATTGTCACGGGTGAAATAATTCCTTTTTAATACAATTCTCACCAGTAGAGTTCGAGTTGCCAATGTAAATGAAAATTGTTCTAAAATTCGTCTCACATGTATACCCCGAGTCCCACATACCCCCTCCCCCCTCTCTCCCCCCATCACCTCCCCTTCTTCATCCTATCCCCCCTCTACCCCTGCACTCCTTCATCCTGTTTACCTTCTTCTTTCTCATCCTGTCCCTCTTCTCATATTTATTAATCCCCTATTCTTTTTCATCCTAATCCTCTACTTTTCTTCATCCTCTTTCCCCCCATGAACAATTTTATCATCTCCCGTTTCTCTCTTTCAATATTTTTCTTTCCCTCAAGTCTTCATCTTCATTACCTTCGTTTCTCCAACCTTTCCCCTCCCTCCTCCTCCTCCTCCTCCTCTTTCTCCTCCTCCTCTCTCTTTTCCCATTTTTATCCTCTATTCTTTCGACACCGTAAAAGAATGTAATGAAGCAAAACATGAAGTACATAACTAAACACGACATGAAATTTAAGGGGAGATTCTCTTGATGGTGAATTGGGAGGTCTGTGATTCCTCCAAACTTTGCCAGGAGACAGACGACCTTAGTGTTATATTAATAAGGTATCTTTTTCGTGGCATAGTTTGGAGGAATCAGTAGCCCTCCAATGTACAGTTTGCGACAAATCTTGATGGAACGTTAACTATAAAAATATCCACAACTATTTGTAGGGACCATAAGGGATCACAATACAAAAGCAAATTTACAGTATATTTCCTTTTGCATTCTATACTTATGATCCCTACAAATAACTATTGACATTAGTATATTAACCTTACCTTCAAATGTTGTCGCAATTCATACTTTGGCAACTGTACGTACCAACAAGAGAACTTCCCCTTGAGGACCCTGTTATCGTGTATGAGACTCGGTGGCTTCTGATTCCTCCTGACTATGCCATGCACGAAACAGGCTCCTTCAATATTGGTGGTTTTCGTGGCATTGTTTGAAGGATTCACTAACCTCCTAATTTTCTGACTACATCACGGGGTCCTTAAACAGCTTGAGTACGAATATAGAGGATGGTGATTAGAGAAAATTGGAGGTTCCTGATTCCTCTATAATACCTTATAGGTAACATATTTCCAAGCTTACGATATATTCCAGCAAATCACTGTATATTAAACCCAGAAGTCCCATGGGTTGATATTCTGCTCGCCAGGTGTCTCTCTCGTGTGTGCGTGTGTGTGTGTGTGTGTCAAGGGGCTGGAGGAAGCGATATTGAGGTGAGAGAGGGGATGGGTGAGTGAGAAGGAGGTGTAGGCTGGAGAAAGGTGGAAGGGAAAGTGGAAATGATGGAGTGGGAAGAAAATATGGAGTTTGTGGAATAGAAGGTAATAGGAGTAGAAAATGGAGGAAGGATAAAGTAGGTTCGAAAGGAAGAGGAGAAGGAGGGTGAATGAGAAATGGAGGAATGTTGCGGAAGAGGAAAATGAGGAGAATTTTTTGATATAACAGAGGATTACAAAACATTACAAACTATTCGTATTCTAATTCATCTACTGGTGTGAGGAAATGGATCGTAAGGCAGTAGAATAGATATAAAATAGGTAGGATTAAAAAGGAAAAGGAAGAAGAGGATAGACGAGGAAGAGGTAGTCAACTCTGGAAGGAAGGGGAAGAGGGAGAAGGAAAAGGGAAAAGAGGAGGAGGAGGAGGAGGGAATAAGGGAGAAGGGGGAAGAGGGAATAAGGGAGAAAGAGGAAGAGGGAATAAGTGAGAAGGAAGAAGAGGGAATAGAGGAGGAGTAGGAGGAAGAGGGAATAGAGGAGGAGGAGGAAGAGAGGAGAAGGAGGAAGAGGGAATAGACTCCGGAAGGAAGGGGAAGACGGAGATGAAGGAGAGAATAGTGGAGGAGGTGGAAGAGGGAACAGAGGAGGAGGAGAGAATATAGGGTGAAGAGGAGAAGGAGGAGGACAGGAGGAGAAGAGCTGGTGATGAGTGTACATAGATGGACAGATTAGTTTGGAGGGGCCGAGGTAGGGGTGAAGAGGGGAAGGATGACGATTGGGGAATGGTGGGATGAAAGATGCGTATGAAAGAGAAGGAGGGAAGGAGAGTGAGCAAGAGAGGAAAAGAGTACGGAAATGGGGAAGAGCGGGAATGGAGAGAATGTCGAGATATGAATGAAGAAAGATGGAAATAGAAAGACATAGAAAGAAAAAGAAATATTAAAGTAAGGAAGATAGAAAGGTAGGAGGGAGGCAAGAAAGAACGAATGAATGAAATAATGAAGAAAGGCATAAAAAATGTAAAGACCGAGGCATTACTGAAAGACTTAAATTCTTTCACACTAACGAAAACAAAGAAAGGGAATAATTAGGGATACACTGACCACCCTCTATCCTTCTAATCCTGTATCTCGGTATTGACGTGTAATTATAGAGTTTCAAATGTTGTTACTATTTCCTTAACGTGGTAAAGAATAAATGCTCAAGTTAACGAAGTAATTAAAGTGGAGAAACTGTTATTGAAACATTTCATCAAAGTCAAATATCGAGTTTTGGTGATGCGTATAATTATATAGATTTTTGTCCCAATTCCGCCTTGATTTCACCGATTCACATATTCTGTATGATAGACACACATACACACAGGCACACATACACACACACACAAACACACATAGACACACATACACCGAAGATCTAAAATACATGTCCAAGTTTTTTTTTTCGATTCCCTTTTACTATAATTTTAGTACTTAGCCTCTTTGATCATAACAATGTAAACTCCTGATTCTTCCTCTGTTAAAATACTATCCACGATAGCACCAATAATAGCCTTTATATCTAAACTCTCCATCCTCTTCTGCATGCTTAAAAAAAGGAATATATTTTACATCGATACAAACCAGTCCAACAAAACTATACTATTTAAACTCGAGAAAAGTAACTTGTCGAAGAGGTTGGCAGGTAGTCAGTGAAGGAAGGGGAAGCGGTCGCGTGTGTGTGTGTGTGTGTGTGTGTGTGTGTGTGTGTGTGTGTGCAGCGGAAAGAAGTCAAACAAACGATTAATTATCCTCGAACACGCAGACACAGGCAAGGCGGAGTGGGAGGCAAAATATATACAGCCGGTCGCTCAAACAAACTCGATCAAGCGGACAGGCCCGAACAAACACTCGCGGCCAGACTTGATTTGCTGTACTAATGAGCCGGGTCGGTGGTGGGATGGGATGGGATGGGATGGGTTGCGTTGGGTTGGGTTGGGTTGGGTGTGGGGGATGGAGTGATGTGAGGAGAGAGGGTGGGTTGGTTTTGGTTGGGTTGGGTTGGGTTGGGTGTGGGGGATGGTGGGATGGGATGGGATGGGATGGGATGGGATGGGTTGGGTTGGGATGGGTTGGGTTGGGTTGGGTTGGGTTGGGTGTGGGGGATGGAGTGATGTGAGTAGAGAGGGTGGGCTGGTTTTGGTTGGGTTGGGTTGGGTGTGGGGGATAGAGTGATGTGAGGAGAGAGGGTGGGTTGGGTTGGTTTTGGTTTGGGGGATGTGAGAAGAGAGGGTGGAGTGAAGTGAGGAGAAAAGGAGGGATGGAGTGAAGATGGGAACGAAGGAAGTGAGGAGAGAGGGTGGGGTGGGGGTGGTGTGGAAATGGGAAAGAGGAGTAATGTCTGATGGGTATTTCTGACGAAGTAATCAATTGTTTATCAGGTAGGCATTGCCAGCTTCATAAATGCAGTTTGCACTTAATGAGAATATTTGATAAAGCGATCTCCCATTAAATTACGCTAAACCTTGGAAGCCGAATGCTTTCTTGCACTAATTATAAAAGCACACACACACACACACACACACACACACACACACACACACACCACCTGTCGCCAGCAGTACCACCACCACTATACCCAATCATCCACCCCGGCAGAGTCACCCTAAAAAAAGTAAAGAAAAGAAAAAACTACACACATCCCAAACCAACAACAATAGACCCACACATTTACTTTTACCTCGGAGATAAAAATATTTGTGAACGAATTGATCTCCCCGGGGTCCCACTTGGCATCGCTCGTCATCCTCCCTCTACCCGGCACGAACGAACGAACGAAGAGTTGTGGTAAAAGTGAGTGTCATGGTCGGTATTGGTTGGTCACATATGAAGGTGTTGGCAGTTCAGCTCCTCCTCTCCCTCCTCCTCTTTCCCAGAACCAGTGAGAATTAAGATTACTTTTTTTTTCTTCTCTCTCACAAACCTTCGTCTCCTTTTCTCTGGTGATCGACTCTTGTGTTGTTTGTATAATGGGCCTCTGTTTGTGCCGATAGAGAGGGTGGACTGACCTGGACTGACTCTGTGTGTGTGTGTGTGTGTGTGTGTGTGTGTGTGTGTGTGTGTGTTCCAGTGAATAAGGGAGAAGTTGAAGCCATTGTTGTAGTGTAGATCTTGTGCTGTGCTGGTCTGGTCTGGTCAGATGGGTGTTACGGTCGAAGGAATGGTGGAGGGAGGGAGTGAGAGAGAGAGAGAGGGTGGTGATGCCCGGGATACTGGAGTGGTGGTGGAAGTAGTGAAAGCGGTGTAATGATGGGGTTATTGGAGTGGTGGTGGTGGTGGTGGAGGCAGTGAAATGGTAGTAATGGTGGTGATACAGGGATGGTGATGGTTGTGATGGTGGGGATGGTGGTGGTGGTGGTGGTGATACTAGGATGGAGGTGGTAGTGGTGGTGGAGGGAGGGACCTTGGTGACAGAGGTAGATGAAACAAACAAAGGGGTGATTCAACTCGATGTGAGAATGGTACAGTATAGACAAATGGAGTTTGGTTAGGCAGACAGATGCATGAGAGATTGGATGCAAGAACTGGGAGCAAAGGAAGACAGATATAGATGGCTGCGATGTAATGATAACAATGATGATGGTTAAAGAGCCAGTCTAAAAAGGAAACTTTGGAGAAGGCGAACACTGAAAAGGAATAAAAAAATAGTGTATATAGCAGATGTAAATATTGGTAAAATGTGTGAGAAAGACGTGAGGCTTGAGATAAAATAGTAAAGTATAAGTGGATCGGTGAAATAGAAAAAGGTGGAAATCGAATGTAAGGAAAATCGATTAGACAAAGATATTGAAAATAACTGCTTAAAGGAGATTTAAGCAGAAACGTGGAGATTTAAGCAGAAAATATGAAGATTTAAGCAGAAAAGGTAAAGATTTGAGCAGAATGGTGGTGATTTAAGCAGAAAGGTGGAGATTTAAGCAGAAAGGTGGGGACTCTGAAAAATTGAGCTAAAAGATGAAAGTATAAGTCAGGTCAGAAGATATAGAAAAGGAAAACAAGGTAACACGAGAATGAGAAAGGGAGAGGGAAGGGAGGAGAAGAAAAGAAAGAAAGGGATGGAAAAACGAGGACAAACAGTATAAGTACAGTACATAAATAGATATTTGGTGACTGCAAAACAACAAAACTAATAATAATGTTGTATTGCAGTTACGTAGTGTTACAATTTCTATATGTTGTAAGCCCTCGAAAACAAGAGCGTGTGTACGAAATCTGGTAGCCAACTGTACCAATAATATTACAGAGATCAACAGCTATAGTTTCGAACCATTTCATTGGAAGGTGTTGCAGGACTACTGGACGTGACTGTACCACCCACCGTGACTGCCCAGGGAGAGCCAACTGAGGATCACTTCTATACACAGAGTTGAAATCCCTCAGCCTCTCTCTCCTCCAGAACCGCTCCGTCACACACCACCACCACCAACACCAACACCACTACCATCACCACCACCACGACCACCACCACCACCAGTACCATCACCACCACCACCACCACCACTACCATCACCACCACCACCACTACCATCACCACCACCACCACCACCACCATCACCACCACGACTACCACCAACACCACAACCACCACCACCACCGCCACCACCGTCACTACCACCTACACCACCAACATCAACTCCGTCACACACCACTACTACCACCACCTCCACCATCATACACCACCACCACCAACACCACTACCAACACCACCACCATCAACTCCGTCACACACCATTACAACCACCACCTCCACCACCACAAACACAACCACAACCACCAACACCACCACCACAACCACCAACACCACCACCACCACCACCGTTGTACACCACTACCACCACTACCTCCACCACCACAAACACTACCACCACCGTCACCACCACCACCACCACCACCACCACCACGACACTTGTCTCTGTTGTTATATCTCCTAATGTTTATTTCGTCCGCATCAGATATCCAGCCATAGTTCTCGTTGTGTCGTATCATCCACTCAACTGTATTATTTTACTGTTTCTGTTTTTATTTTCGTTCAAATGTTTCCATAAGACGCATCATCACTTACTTTTCGACAGGGTACATCATTAATTTGAGTTTCTGTAACTTAATAAGATTTTCATATAATTGTTTTTGTCTATAATACCTCTTACGTAAAAAAATAGCCAGAGTTCCAATTTAGTATTTTCTAGTTTATTTTAAAAGGTACGTAGTCAACAGTATTTCATAGGCATTACTTAATTCTTGCTTCAAAAGTTTTAGGTCCTTCATCGTAAGTCAAATGCATTTCTCCATTATTGAACTCCAAAATATATGCAGTACACGCAGTCTCGAAATTTTTAGATAATTAAAAAAAGCAACAACTAGTCTGGATATAATCTAAGGTAGTAAGCATTAAATAAATGTTACGAGGTGGCATTTCAAGTTTGTATATGTCTGTCACTAATGCTTAATCATTATAATTATATAAGGAAACTGTTTACGTAACATTAATGACAGAAAAATAATGTTATAATACATATTTTTGCTACATTGTATCTCCATATTATAAAGTATAAGTAATTTTTAATTGCAGTACAGTACGAAACTCTTGGAGCGACTCAGTAACTAATGTGAGGTCTTAGTAGAGGTTTGTATAAAGAATATCAATCGACCGTATATAAAATTGTGTTTCAAAATGCATCAAAATAATAAAATAGGTATATACAACATTTGTGCCATTTTTTTTTTCTTTTTTTTTTTTTTTGAGGGAAGGGGAGGACTTGAAAAAAATTTAACGTCAATGTTTATGTTATTAGTCTCCCCCTTTCCAGCCTTTCCAGTTCACCCCCCCCCCCCTTTTCTCTGGGTCGTCCCATTATCCCCTGTGGCTAGTATCGACAATCCTCATGAAAAATTATTCTCTCTCTCTCTCTCTCTCTCTCTCTCTCTCTCTCTCTCTCTCTCTTACTTTTTTTATAAGGGTGGGGTTGCTCCTGAATCACCAACGACACACACACAGACAAATTTACAAGTTATTCAAATTAACAAAGGAAGGGAATAGCGGTCACTGCTCTGGAACGCAAAGACCCCGTGCCGTAAACACACACACACACACACACACACACACACACACACACACACACACACACACACACACACACACACACACACACACACACACACACACACATACGCACAAAAAAACGTACACATACAAAAAAAAAAAAAAAACATACGCTCATACAAAAAAAAAAAAAAAAAAAAAAAAATATATATATATATATATATATAAATCATAAGAATAACGAGCGAAACCTACAGGGAATGTGAACGAAGAGATGAGGGAGTGTGGAAAAGAACATTGGCAGGGAGAAAAGGATTACGCTCGTGAAGAAGGAATAAAGTTTTCCATCTTATTTGTGTTTACCGAGTGACAAATCATGATTGCTTGCCAAGAAAAGAAGAGGATAGAGAAATAAAAAATGGAAGAGATAAGAATGGTGGGTAATACAATGCCCCACCCCCCCTTCCTCTCCACCTCCTTCTCTTCCTCTCCCTATCCACTCCCCTCCCCCTCCACCTCTTCTACTCCTCTCCCTATCCCCTATTCTTAATCCTTTTATTTTTATCTACTCACCTTATCTTTCCCTAATCCTCCAAATATCCACTCACCTCTCCTTTCCCTATCCATCCACCTTTTCTCCCTATCCACTCCCCTCCCTCTCCACCTTTTCCACTCTTCCACTCCTCTCTCCTTTCCCTCTCCCTATCTGTCCACCTTTTCTCACTATCCACTCCTCTCCCCCTCCACCTCTTCCACTACCCTATCCTTTCCTTTGCCTTCTCCTCCTTTTTTCCCTATCCACTACCCTCCCCCTCACCCTCTTCCACCTCTTCCTATCTATTCATCTCTCCTTTCCCTCTCCTTATCCACTCACCTATCCTTTCCCTCTCCCCTTCCTCCACCTCTTCCTATCTACTCACCTCTCCTTTTATTCTCCCTATCCATCCATCTCTCCTTTCCCCTTCCTCCACCTCTTCCTATTCACTCATCTATCCTTGCCCTCTCCCTATCCATTCATCTCTCCTTTCCCTCTCCCTACCATTCACCTTTCCTTTCCTTCTCCTTATCCATCCATCTCTCCTTTCCCACTTCCTATCCACTCTTCTCTCCTTTCCCTCTCCCTATCCACGCATCTCTCCTTTCCCTCTCCCTATCCATTCACCTCTCCTTTCCCTCCCCCTATCTACCTATCTCTTTCATTCCACACCTCTCATTTTCTCGTCTTCACTCTCCTCCCTTTCACTCCTTCACTTCCCCTTCCTCTTTCCTCTCACTCACTCTCCTTCTCTTCTCCTTCCTCTTCCTTCCCCTCCCCCCACCTCTTTTCATCATCCTCATTTTCTTCTCGCCATCCTTTCTCTTCTCTTTTATCACAAATCCCTCTTCACCTCATTTTTCTGTAAAGTTTCTTATATCTATTCTCAACAAAGTGACTCATCTGTGTCTGTCTGTATGTATGTGTGTCTATCTGTTTCACTCTCTTTTTGTCTCTCTGCAAGTCTGTTTGTTTGTCTGTCTATCTGTTTTACTCTCTTTTTGTCTGTCTGTCTGTATGTGTGTTTGTTTGTCTGTCTATCTGTTTCACTCTTTCTTTGTCTGTCTGTCTGTCTGTCTGTTTGTTAGTCTGCCTGTCCGTTATCATTCTCTCCCTTCTCTCTCCATTATTCCCTCCAGGCTCTTCTTATCTTCCCTTCCCTCCATTCTACTTCGTTCTTCTCTCCACACAAACTTAAGGGACCCTGTGATGTAGTCAGAATATTGGAGGTAAATGAGTCCTTCAAATTTTGCCAGGAAACACCACCTATATGGAAGGAGCTTGTTTCGTGGCATAGTCAGGAGGAATCAGAAGCCTCCAATTCTCATATTATATCACAGGGTTCCTAAGGGGAGATTCTCTTGTTGGTAAATTGAAAGGCTACCGATTCCTCCTAACTATACCCGGAAACAGACACGCTCAATGGTACCAGTAAGGGATCTTCTGTTTCGTGGCATAGTTTGGAGGAATCAGAGACCTTCCAATTCACAAACAAGAAAACCTCTCCTTAATGTAGCTTCCTTCTATTTTCTCCCAGCTTGCTTTCTCTTCTTCCCTCCAGACCTCTCCCTACTTTCCTTTCTTTCTCTCTTTCAATTCCTTTTTCTTCTTCTCTCCAACACTAAACATTTTTTTCACATATACCATTGTCATCTCTAACTCCTTCCTATCCTCCAAACATATTTTTTTTTCTCTCCCTCTCTTCAGCCCCTTCTTTCACACATTCCCTTCCACTTCTTTCTAATCCTACTATACCTTATTCCTATAAATTTTCACCTTCTGCTTCTTTCCTTCAGGTCTTCTCATTATTTCCATCACTCCAATCAATTCTTTACGAGACCCTGTGATCGTGTATGAGACCTGGTGGCTTCTGATATCCTCCTGACTATGCCACGAAACAAGCTCCTTTAATGTAGGTGTGTGCGTTTCGTGGCAATGTTTGAAAGACTCTCTAACCTCCAATTTTCTGACTACATCACGGGGTCCCTTAAGAAATCTCCTCTTTTTATTCCTCTTAACCTTCCATTCTTTCCCTCCAGACACAGCCTCTACTTACTACTCTTATCCTCCATATAAATCTATTTCGATATTCTTCCTTCTTTCCTCCATCCCCCTTTCTCAATTTCCTCCATATCTCCTTCCTTCTTTCCTCCATAATAATCTCCTCTTTCATTTTTTTCTCCTTATCCTCTATATCTCCTTCCTTCTTTCCTCCAGATCTCCTCCCTTCCCTTCCCTTCCTCCTCCTTTTTGTCCTCCTAACCTTGTTATTCTTCTCCTTCTCGTCTGCTCTGCTCCCTCTCCCCTTTCTCCTCCTCCTTCCTTTCCTCCAAACCTTATTTCTATTCTTCTCCTTCTCCTCTGCTCTGTTCCCTCCCCTCTTTCTCCTCCTTCTTATCCTCCAAACCTTATTTTTATTCTTCTCCTTCTCCTCCTTCTCTTCTGCTCCTCCCACCTCTATAAAGAACCGAACACCTAATTGGAGTTGGGTTCAGACACAAAGGGTTCCAGAGACACTCCAGATCCGGCCAGGTGAATATTAGAGCTAATTTGAGGATTCGGAACCATCAGATACAATTTTTTTTTTTTTTTTTTTTTTTTTTTTTAATTTTCTTCACGCACACATGACGCTCCCAGGACAAAGGCGCATCGTGGCCGCCCTCACAATACTATCGAATACGGAAAAAAATATTACTGTATTGTATATTAGAAAAATTAAATATAACATAATACTAGAGATTATTCTTATTTGTATAGTATAATGCATACTTATGAGTTGATAGCGCTATTAAACACAGGAGCGATATAAATATAATATTGACAATGAAGACCCCGATATTGTATTCGGGAAACATACAGTATATATATTGTATTCGGAAATCATACAGTATATATAGTGCATAATGAAAAATAAGAGGAATATACGGTACATCTATATTTTATTTTGAATTTGATGCAGCATTTCTGTGTTTAAAATACGCAATGAAAATACTTATTAATATTTTCTATGTTATCTGGCTATTGGTGCGTGATGCCGTGTGCTGGCACCAGAGCGTAAACAATGTACACTTACGAGCACTAATAAGTATACAGCTTTGGTTGAAACTTTGAACAGTCCAATTCATAACAAAGTAATACCAATGGAGATCTTATTGTGCATGTATTTAATGTCACTAGGTATTCGAAGCACACCTGAATACTTATTAGTGCTGTTGACTGTACCAAAGAATATATAAAGAAATAGTCTGCAATAATCGTATCTGTATGATGCAGAAATATATCGAGTACTATACGTAATTGTAGTCATTGTAAGGTTAAATATATAGTAAACTCTATAATTATGTGTGTTATAATTCACTATCATCATTATCATCATCAGTGTCATTACAAAATCATCTCTTTATTAATACAATCTCATACTCATTACCAATATATCACAACCAACTCGTTACGATCACTTAATATAATCAAACCCATCATCATTAAAACCATCATTAAAATCACTATCATCACTTCAGTTAGAGCCAGAGAAAGAAATTAAAGAGAGAAGGAATAATATTTTCCTCTTCTGTACACACAACTCAAAGCTACAAAACATTTAATTATTTTCGTATCCACCTCTTTTAAGGGATCTTGTGATGTAGTCAGAATATTGGAGGCAAATGAGTCCTTCAAGAATTGCCACAAAACACCACCTATATAAAAAGAGCTTGTTTCGTGGCATAGTCAGGAGGAATCAGTAGCCTCCAATTTTCATACACGATCACAGGGTCCTTAAATCCCACAGTATCTTTATCTTCTCTAGGCCTTATGTTGTTCTTTGCTTTTCTTTACCCTTTATTTCTCTCCATATTCGATATTTTAATCCCCTTCCCCCTTTTCTCCCACTCCCCTTAACCGATCTCCTTTCTGTCACTGTCCTGCATCCCTGATTTCCTCTTTCCTTCCATTCACCATCATCCTTCTCTCCGTCTCTCCCTCCATCATCCTTCTCCTCCATTTCTCCCTCCACCATCCATCTCCTCCCTCTCTCCCTCCACCATCCTTCTCCTTCCTCCCTCCCTCCATCATCCTTCTCCTCCCTTCACCCACCACCATCATCCTTCTCCTCCCTTCACCCACCACCATCCTGTCCTCCCTCCACCCACCACCATCCTGTCCTCCCTTCACCCTCCACTATCCTTCACCTCCCTCCACCTACCACCATCCTTCACCTCCCTCTCTCCCTCCACCTACCACCATCCTTCACCCCCCTCCCCCCTTCCACCATCCTTCTTCTACCCTGTCGTCTGCCTCCACCCACTGTCCACTGCAGCATAAGGAACGACAAATCCTCCCAGTGATAGGTGTCTAAATTGTCGCCCCGGGTAGAGAGTGAGTGAGAGAGTAGCCAGGTCGCATACGTCGCCTTATCAACCACACACACACACGCACACACACACACACACACACACACACACACACACACACACAGAGAGAGAGAGAGAGAGAGAGAGAGAGAGAGAGAGAGAGAGAGAGAGAGAGAGAGAGAGAGAGAGAGCAGTAGATCTAGCACATACACCTGGCTCGAGCACCTGGAGCACATTCATTAATTAGGCAGTAAGTCAGGTGAGAGGGACACTCGACGACATCGCCACCCTGACCGTCCTGACTGATGGGAGGGACGACACAACTTGTACCACCACACCACACCAGGCTATATACCAACACCACCACCACACCAGGCTATATACCAACATCACCACCACACCAGGCTATATACCAACACCACCACCAGGCTATATACCAACACCACCACCACACCAGGCTATATACCAACCAACACCATGCTACTGACACCACCATGTTATTGACACCACCATGCTATTGACACCAACACCACCACCACCACCAATACGATACCAGGCCAAATACAACACCACCAGGTTACTGACACCACCACTCGGACACGTACATGAAAATAAAATTATGGTAAAATATGTAAATATGAGAAGGGTAAGGGTTTAAAACAATTCCTCAAATACAAGGTTAGTGAATGACTTGAGTGGAAAAAACATAATAACGTTAATTCGACAATTAATTAGTAAATTAAACAATACTATTCATGTCACATTATATCCTAAAATAATGTTAGAATTTATGGACTGACTAGTGAGCAAGTCAGGAGATTTGTCAGCGACTGTAACCGTCACAGGAAGACGAGAGATAACACACAGTTCTATAATTATACACAGGAGAGCAAATCTAAAGCAAATTTCGACCCTATGTAGACTTCTTAGAGGACACTGTCTTTCGGGTTAGTTGTTAAATCATTACCATCATCATCATAAGCCAATAAAAAAAATGAAATAAAAAAAAAAACACCATCCAAACGCTCTCCAGTTCTCATTTGTAACTAAGTATTCCGACTAAAGAAACATTGTAATAGGGCCATCCTGTGTGTGATAAGACAGACGTGGATGTGGAGGGACACAGAGGAACCAGGTGCACAGATGAGATCCCTACATTGGCCTGGGTGGAGTGGGACAAATTTACTGCCTTGTTGGGTCCTGGAGGCATGGTGAGGGGTGGGGTGGGGGGGGGTAGGGGGGGGTGCTGAATGAGGGAGAGATGGGAGGGCTTCATGTTGTTGTTGTTGTTGATGGCATTAATGATGGTGGTGATGATGATGGTGTTGTTGTTGCTGCTAATGATGAAGCTGATAGTGATGGTGATGAGGGGAATGACCACCAAAGAAGGTGAAGGGGGAGGGAAAGGGAAGGAGAGAGAGAAGGGAATGGGAAGTAAGGGAGAGGGGGATGGGAAGAGAGGGGGAGGGAGAGAGAAAGATCGGACAGGAAGAGAGGGGGAGGAAGAGAGAGAGAGAGACAGACGAGGAGGTTCAGTATCAAGGAAGTTCATAAAGAGTCTTAAAAAGTGAAGTGGGGATTATTATATTTGGAAGTTAGTATTTGCCCATCAACAGTGAAAGTTCAATGGGAGTTCTTCAGTGGGATGGTTCAACGAGCACATCAGTACCTGCTTAACGAAGGTGTGAGGCGTGACTTCATATATCATCGTAAGGAGAAGGTTTAATGAGTTCAAAGTGAAAATTAACTATAGGGTTCAATAAAAGATGATCAGTAACATAATTCAACGAGTACACCAGGAAGACAACGACAGGGATCAACGATAGTTAATCGTAGCGACTTTAAGGTTTAACATGAGTTTTTCAGTGACAGGATACATGGCAATATCATCAGACGAATGGTTCAAAGACGAATCATTCATCAGCGACAAGGTTGGTTCAATGAAGGTTCTACAAATTTGACCAAAGAAAATGTACAAAGAGCCGGAGGGTAACAGCTGGATGTCCCGAAGTTGTATTGTAAACAGTCATTTCCATAAGGTATAATTGTGGAACTTTTACGCGATAAGGAGTTTAGAGTTATCCATCCTCCCTTTTCTTGGTGAACTCCGAAATTATAATTCCTCATCCGACGCTTTTATTAGTGAAAATTACTAGTGAGAAGAAACGATAATTTGGGAGCAACATAGAGTTACTTTTAACAGGTTCATTAATCATAGGAAAAGTTCCTCAGTTATACAAGGCATTATGTCGTATTCAAATGGTTAAAATACGTGAAAGGATTAACACTTTTTTAGCCACTTCACTTATACTGAGGCAAAGAGAATATAATTTTCAGTCGCAGCGCTGATGCTCAGTGATCCTCTTGGGAAGACAGATTTTGTCATTATAAACATTGAATTACAAAAAAACTCAATTACCAAAACTAATACTACTTCAAGATTTAGTTATCATAATACTCGAATACACTAACCAACAAGAGAAAGAAAGAGGGTTGAGGAGAGAGATAGAATAGAAAGACGGAGGAGGAAGGGAGAGCAAGAGAGAAAATAAAGTATATATATATATATATATGGCGTTCCCAGTGCAAGTTGTAGGAGCGTGAGTTGACGTGTGCTGGTTGCCTAATCCAGAGTTTCTTACATCACCAGTCAATTTATCCCACATTAAAAGGAACCACACAAGAGGATCAGGGCACGGCAGGCAGTTATTGTTGCTGCTGTTGTTGTTGTTGGGTTGGGTCCGGGGTTGGTACAGAGAAAATAACATTATCTTCTTGTGTACCCCGAACGATCATCCACTTCTGGGGATGTTGTTGTTAGACATATATAATACCTGGAGTGTTGTTGTTGTTGTTGTTGTTGCTACGGCTGCTGTTGTGGCCTTACTCATTCCCTCACTCGCTCGCTACCTTAACCATTCCCTCACACGCTGGTTCACTTACTTATTCACTCACTCACTTGCTTACTCCCTCATACTCACACTCATTCCCTCACTTGCTCGCTACCTTAACCATTCCCTCACACGCTGGTTCACTTACTTATTCACTCACTCACTTGCTTACTCCCTCATACTCACACTCATTCCCTCACTCGCTCACTCAGGTTCCCTCACTCACTCACTCTCTCTGGGCAGTGGCTTATGGAGGGAAAGGGGTAGAGGACGGACGAAAGGAGAAGGGGAGTGAAGAAGGGGGATCGGTATGTAACTGAATTAAGGAGGTGAGAAGAAGAGACTGGATGGGGCATGTGGAGACTGAAGTGAAATGGATGGGTGGAGGGGAGATGGAGGATGAGAGAGATAAGTAAAGAGGAAGGGATGGAGGATGAGAGGAACGACTGGAGGATGAGAGAGATAAGTAAAGAGGGAGGGATGGAAGATGAGAGAGATAAGTAAAGAGGGACGGATGGAGGATGAGAGGAACGACTGGAGAATGAGAGAGAAAGTAAAGAGGAACGGATGGAGGATGAGATGGATAGGTGGTGGAGGGCCTGGGGGGTTAGGGCAGATGATGAGAGGGACAAGTGGAGAGGGACGGGTGGAGGATGAGGTGGATAGATAGTGGAGGGTCTGGAGTGGGGTTGGGACAGATGTAGACAGATGGGCAGATGATGAGAGGGACAGGTGAAGGAAGAGAGACGGACAGAAAGGGACAATGGGGTGGGATGGACAGGTAGAAGCATTTACAGGTAGATAAGAAAGAGAGGAAAGAAATGTATGAAGACAGAAAGAGATAACCACGATAGATAAGGACACACTGAGGTGGATGGTGACAAGAGCTATTTTTGGTTTGAGCTGAAGACAAACACGCCAGTAAAAATTATACAGTACAGTTGGATTTAACACACAAATATACAGTCAGGGTCGTCATCATTTGGTTTTCATACGTCTGAATAGTTCCCAGTAAATGAGACGACCTACATTTTGAAAACAGAAATTGTAAATAAAAAAAAAACAGAGTAAAATCAATATACAAAGGGGTTCATTTATTGTGAACGAAATGGAGTTTACGTAACCTTCCAAATAACGTTACAAGACAAGATACCCTGTGAAGTATATCGAAATATAATCTGATTCCCGCCATAGTGTGAAGGAATCCGTAGCCATCTTTTTCAACCCCCTTTCACCCCCCCAAAAAAGAAAATATATATATATATATATATATATATATATATATATATATATATATATATATATATATATATATATATATATATATATATATATATATATATATATATATATATAAATACATAGAAAATAAATATTTTAATAAATAAAACTATATCTCCCTTATAAGAAGTGACAGGCCTCGCCAAGCACACTTTGCACTCAGACATAGGAGTGAAAAACGTCCACACGAAACAGTTAAATAGGATTATACCTGTGTGATTTTTTACCTCTCCTAGTAATCCTACCGTGACAAACACAAATCCCGGTACACATCCACCAATATCATCATTAACGGTATCTTTTGACTGTGTTCTCTCTCTCTCTCTCTCTCTCTCTCTCTCTCTCTATATATATATATATATATATATATATATATATATATATATATATATATATATATATATATATATATATATATATATATATATATATATATATATATATATATATATATATATATATATAACAGAGAATAAGTATAATAATATCCAGTTGATTGGAATAGTTTGGAGGAATCAGTTGCTCCAGATTTACTACAAACACCCTTTAACCCTCAAACGAATGAAATAACAGGAAATATTCCTGTACAATACTAGGGATAAGGGAAGACCTCCTTTTGTTAAATTGGAGGGTTTCTGATTCCACCAAACTATTCCAGGAAACATCAGTGTTACATTCAGTTTCGAGACATGACTTGGAGGATTCAGTAGAGCTCAAATTTCAACCATCAAGAAGAGTTTCTCCCCTTTAGGACCCTGTGATCATGTATGAGAATTGGAGGCTTCTATTTCCTCCTGACTATGCCACGACACAAACTTCTTCCATATAGTGGGTGTTTCGTGGCAATATTTGAAGGACTCACTTACCTCCAATTTTCTGACTACATCACAGGGTCCCTTAACGTTACTCTTTACAGGAAAAGATTTCACCGTCTAGAGCATTCATTAATTATAAGGGTATATAAGCTAGTACAATGTTGCTGTTGGTAAATCAGGAGCAACTGATTCCTCTAAACTATTCCAAGCAACAGGATACCATTAAATTTATTCATTGGTTCTGTTGCCTGACACAGTTTGGAGGAATCAAGGGACTCCAATGTACCAAAAGTGTATTACCCCTTTAAACAAATGCCCATAATTAGCAAATGACGTATTCTTGTTTGATATATATGTAATGTCCAGCGGTGTGAGACGAGACCTGGGGAAAGAGTGATGCAGCGTTGGGGGTGGTGGGGGGTAGTGATGGGGGTAAGATGGGGGTCATGTCGGAGGCGATGGATGGGTAAAGGGAGGAAGGGAAAGGGAGGGAAGGAGGAGGAGAGGGAGAGAAAGGGAGGGAAGGAGGAAACGGGTGGAGAGAGGGAGAGACGGAGGGGGAGAGGGAGAGAGAGGGAGGGAAGGAGGGGGAGAGGCGGAGAGAGAGGCAGGAAACAAAGTGGAGATAGATAGGTAGGAGAGTGATAGGTGTTCCAGGGTACTGTACATGTTATGGGAGTGGAGGGTGACGAAGGAGGAGGTGACGAGGGCGCGGGTGACGAAGGGGGGGTGTCAAGGGGGGGGTGATGAGAGAGGGTGACGAAGGGGGGTGACAAGGACGGGGGGGGGGGGTGACGAGGGGGAGGTGACAAGGGCGGGGGAGGTGACGAAGGATGGGGGGGTGACGAAGAAGGGGTGACAAGGGAGGGGGGTGACGAGAGGGGTGACAAGGGAGGAGGGTGACGAAGGATAGGGTAACAAGGGGGTCCGGACGTGAAAGCGATGGTGGTGGCAACATTGGCTGAACTATAAACGCTAAGAATCCGTCCAGTCATGGTGGGTAATTGTGATTCCATGAGGATCCGAACCTATTGAAAGGGCATTAAGGACCCTGTGATCGTGTATGAGAGTTGGTTGGTGGCTTCTGATTCCTCCACATTATACCACGAAACAATGCTCATTCAATATAGGTGGTGTTTCGTGGCAATGTTTGAAGGACTCGCTAATCTCCAAATATTCTAACTCTATATATACATCACGGAGGCCCTTAAAATCTCTATCTAAACACCACCTTTGTGAGGGACAATTTTTCATACTTAGCCGCTCCATTGAACGTATTGAGGCGACCCCGGGATACTGAAAGTGAACCAGAAACGTGTACAAATGAACGCCATTATTCATGTTTCAATGTACAGTACAACACAACAGCCTCTTGATACCCACACCGCCACTCGGTCGGCAGGATTACTTGCTGTACGAAGGAAGGAAGGAAGAAAAAAAAAAAAAAGGAATAAAGATAAAAAAAAGAGAAAGAAAAATACTCTTCCTTTGTACAGTCGCTAGCACAAGTCGGTCAACACCACTTCTTGCCGCCATGACGTTGCTTAAGGGACCCTGTGATGGAGTCGGAAAGTTGGAGATAAATGAGTCCTTCAAATATTGCCACGAAACACCACCATAAGGAAGGAACTTGTTTCGTGGCTTAGTAATTAGGAATCAGAAGCATCCAAATTTCATACAAGTTCCTGCCATATTTGTTGGCGTTTCGTGGCAGTAATTGAAGGACTCATTTACCTCCAATTTTCAGACTACATCACATCAGCAGGTCCCTTAATTATCATATGGTATTACATTTTGTACTGCACATAATAATAATGGACAGAATAAGACAGTGTTTTATATCTGGAGCAAATAATTACTCCAAGCTATTTCATACAACAGGACACCATTATTTTTGCTCATCTGGTCCCGTTTCCTAGTATAATTTGGAGAAATCAAGGCACTCCAGTGTATCAAAAGAATACTACAGTTCAGAAAAGTGTAAAGCATTTATAAGTAGCGGTTCCAAGAAGGGAGAAAGGGAAAGAAGGGAGGGGGAAGGAGAAAGAAGGGGGATAGAGAAAGAGGGATGGGGGAAAGAAGGGAGAAGGGGATGGAGAAAGTGGGAAAAGAAGAGAAGGGGAAAGGTGGGAATGGGGAAGGGAGAAAGAATGGGGAAGGGGATGGGGGAAAGAAGGGAGAAAGAAGGGTGAAGATGATGGGAGAAAAGGAGAAAGAAGGGGGATGGAAGATGGGGAAAGGGGGGAAATGAGAAGGGATAAAGAAGGGTTATAACGCGGACACTAGTTGATGGTCAGCACAGCACCTGTTGGACACTCGTTCCTGAATGCTTGGTGCCACCTGTGACAATACACACTAATTAATGGTAACTAATACTCACCTGGACTGACGGGTTAATGGTGGCATGTTTCTGGGTGAAGGGAAGGGTGAAAGGGAGGGATGGGTAGATGGGATAGGATGGGGTAGGGAGAGAAGTGAAGGGTGAAGGGAAGGGATGGGGTAGGGAGAGAAGAGGAGGGTGAAAGGGAGGAATGGGTAGATGGGATAGGATGGGGTAAGGAGCAAAAGAGGAGGGTGAATATGAGAGAGGAGAAGATGGGATAGGATGGGGTAGGGAGAGAAGAGGAGGGTGAATATGAGAGAGGAGAAGATGGGATAGGATGGGGTAGGGAGAGAATAGGGGGTGAATATGAGAGAGGAGAAGATGGGATAGGATGGGGTAGGGAGAGAAGAGGAGGGTGAATATGAGAGAGGAGAAGATGGGATAGGATGGGGTAGGGAGAGAAGAGGAGGGTGAATGGGAGGGAGGGGTAGGATGGGGTAGAGGAGGGGAAGGTGACTGAAGGAGGGAGAGGAAGGAGACTGAGGGGTAGGAGAGGCAGGGAGGGAACAGGAATAAAGAGAGGAAGGGGACTAAATGAGGGAGAAAAGAGAAGGGATGAGAGTAGACAAATCGTAGGGAGAGAAGGGAAGGGAGTGAGGGGAGGAGAGAAGTAAAGAAAGAGAGAAGGGACGAAAAGAGCAATGCAGAGACAGGGAAAATGATGAGAAACAAAGAAAGAAAGAAAAGGGGGAGAGAAGGGAGGAGTAGAGAAAGTGGAATGAAAAGATGAAGAAGGAAAGTGGAGGAAGAGACGGAGGAAAATCGGGAGGAGGAGGAGGAGGAAAAGAAGAAGAAGAGTGTGTAAGGATTGGAAAGAAACTAATTAATTTCGCTTTATATATATATATTTTTTTTTTTTTTTTTTTTTTTTTTTTTTTTTTTGTCTTGTCTCTCTTCCTTCCACTGGTCGTTTGAGAAATGAGGTTCCTTGGACAAGCATGACACAGATTTTTTCTAAACACTTGACTCGTCGAATGTAGAGAAGGAAGAGAACAGTAGGGAGGAGTCTGGAGTAAGAGGGAAGCAAGAGGGAGTTTGGAGTAAGAGGGAAACAGGAGAGAATCTAGAGTAAGAGGAAAGTAGGAGGTAGTCAGGAGTAAGAGGGAAGGGAAGGGATAGGGAAGGTATGGAAAGGGAAGGAAAGGGAAAGAAAATGGGAGAAAGGGAAGAGGGAAAATGGAAGGGATGGAGTGCAATGGATAGGATGGGGTGAGAAAAGGGACGATAAAGACACACACAAACACACATAAACATGCAGAATATCCCCTGTAAGTATTTCGACCAAAGCGAAAGATATAATACACATACAGCCCTGATAACAAGAAAAACGAAAAAAATATAAATAATAATGAGACGCCACAGAAACGACATGAGGACCAAATGGTAGAGAGATGATAATGGTGGGTTGGCCTCTCTTCTGATAATAATTATGATCTTAATGGACCCTGTGATGTAGTCAGAAAATTGGAGGTTAGCGAGTCCATCAAATATTGCCACGAAACACACACACCTATATGGAAGGAGCTTGTTTCGTGGCACGGTCAGTAGGAATCAGAAGCCTCCAATTTTCATACACGATCACAGGGACCTTAATGGGGTAATCAACGTGTGCTAATCGACGGGATGAATTCATTTCCTCTACCAGTTGGAGACGAGTCACCGGCCAGTCAGTCAAAAGTATAACTATAATGTATATTTTTTTTTTTTTTTTTTTTTTTTTTTATCTTTGGGTAGTTCGCCGCTTCCCTTCCATTTGATAAGGGGAGTAAGTTATCTGTTGTGGTATGGGATGTTGGAAGGCTACTGATTCCACCAGACTGTGCTCTGAAACATATCCCAAATGATGTGGTTAGTGTTAGTGAGGCGATGGTTTCCTAGCATCGTTTGGAGGAATCAGTATCCCTCCAATTCAACAACAAGAGACTCTCACCCCCCCTCACCCCCCGCTTTAAATGCGTGCTCTGAGTAAATTCTTCCAGTGAACTATTAGCAGCTTAACAAAACTATTTAATTAGAACACTGAATGATCAAGGTACTCAGGATTTTCAAATGGAAATAGTAATCATTAGAATTATAAGTTCGACCCGACCTCGACCTAACTCTGGGGGGCAAACCGATTAGGTCATTATATGTATACATCCTCTCTCTCCTCTCTGTCTCTCTCTGTCTCTCTCTCTCTCTCTCTCCTGTTCCCCCTACCCTACCACGCCTGTCACTCACACCCACACCAGACCACCCACGCCCACATCTAATGATTTCCCCACGCCCTTCTGCCTAACTCTCCTGTGCAACCCTTTGCCTCAACACTCCCCTCCCATCTCCTTCCATTCCTCCTCCTCCTCCTTCTCCTCCTCCTTCCTTCCCATTTCCACTCCTCCTGCATCTTCCTTGGTTTGCCTTCTCCTTTCTTTCCTTCTGTCTTTATCTATGTGCATCCTCTTCTTCTCTCCTCTCTGTACCTCTTACCTATCCCTTCTTCTTCTTCAAAATACACACCACAGAAACTTATTGACCTCAACACAGAAGAGACTTGACCTGACATGACTCGAACACATTTTCCTACGTCCTCTGGGTCAAAGTAATGTTATTTTAATGAAGCAAGACGAAATGTATGTATGTATGCTACTGGGGCAGAAGAGAGGAGGTGTGATGTAAACAAGGATGGAGGGGAAAGATGAGGCACACGAATAATGAAGTAGGAAGGATGGAGGGAGGGACGATGGAGGCAGTGAGGTGGAGGAGGAGGAATGTTGCAGAGGTTACACCGTTAAACATTTTGGGATATTGCCAATTAATCGGCACCAGTTATAGCAGATTAAATTTAAATATAATGAATTTAATCGTATATTGAAATGCAGTATCCTCACGCTATCCACCTAGTTATTTATACCCATTAATTAAGGGGGTGGTTGTACAGTGTTGGTAATTTTGGAGCAATTGATTCCTCCAAAATATTCCAAGCTACAAGACACCATTATTTGTGTTCATCTGATCCTGTTTTCCTGGCATACTTTGGAGGAGTCAAGGCACTCCAATATTCCAAAAGTTATCTATCCCATTAATATATCTGACCAGCCGTTCGCATTGGTTATAATAATCTATATATAATTATAACAAAGCCCAAAGAGTGTAGTATTATCTCGTGAGCTCTTTCCACTGAATTGTTGAGAAATATGTTATGTGTAAGGGGGTGTGGGAATAGGGGGACAGGTAGGGGGGTTGCGGGGGGTCGGGTGGGGGGTCTGGGGGGTGCGGGCGTAGGGGGACAGGCTTGGGGGGGTTAGGGGGGTGCGGGAATAGGGGACAGGCTTTCTACCTACCCGTGTTCGTGTACAGGCTTGGGGGGGGGTGCGGGAATAGGGGGGCAGGCTTGGGGGGGTTAGGGGGGTGCGGGAATAGGGGACAGGCTTTCTACCTACCCCAAGCCTGTCCCCCTATTCCCGCATCCCCCCCCCCCAAGCCTGTCTCCTACTCCCGCACCCCCCAAACCCCCCACCCGACCCCACGCAACCCCCCAAGCCTGTCCCCCTATTCCCGCACCCCCTTAATTAGCTGATATCTGACTGGCTTCGGATACAGCCAATAATATGGTAAGTACTGTACTATTGGCCACAACAAATAGTACACACGCTTTTGTTTTCGAGAGTTTACAACATACAGTAACTGCAATACAAAATTTTTATGTTTGTTGTTTTGCAGTCACCGAGTCACTTGGTAAACCATTCATTGCAGTATTTCCAGAATAATGACCTCTCTTTCTATAGAGCCCGGTTAAGAATTCCTGTGGCCAACTGTACATAAAGTGGGATATAACAAGCAAATCCTTTCCCGCTATAATGTTATCTCAGCCATACTACTACTACTACTACTACTCAGTCACCATATCCCTCTTCCCCCATCACAAGTTCCTCCCAATCATACCACCCCATTACAATAACAACCTCCTCCCCCCTCTCCCCACGATACTTCTCTCTATATTCCAAACCAGTCCAACTCACCTGATTCCTCTCATTCGGGGTGGGGTGGGGTGGGGTTGGGTAGGGACCGGGGTTGGGTATGATAATATAGTTTGGGTGGGAGGGGAGAAGAGAGTCGAAGTAAGCACAACTACCACTCCCACCAACACCACCACAACTACCACCACCACAACCACAACTACCACCACCACCACCACAGAACACAAATTGAAAACCCTGGCCATGTTGAAAGGGGTGAGGAGGTGGGGTAAGTGGCATGTAATCTCAGGGTGCCGACACTGCCTTAATGTGGTGTCATGCAGGGGCCTTGGGGGTAAGACACTGCTCGGGCTTACACAGGTTATAATAAGACGAAATATGGAGGAGGGTGAGGCCAAGAGGGGAGGGAGGGGATGGATGAGTGGAGGAGGGTGTGGGTGAAGATGCATGGAAGGATGGAAGAGAGGACATGGTAGGACAAGAGTAAGAGGTAAATGATAAGAAAATAGAAAGGTGCATGGAGAGAAATTGAAAAAAAAAAGAGATGGGGGTGAATAATAAGGGCACAGAAGTATGAGGACAAATAGAGAGAGGACAAAAATGTATGTAAGTAAAAGTGGAGGAAGGGTTGAGGAAGGTGAGGGCCGAAAGAAACATCGACGAGGGGAGGTAGTAGAGGAGGAGTGGATGGTAGGCATGTTGTGGTGTGTATAATATGAAATGTGTCAATCTGTCATGTATAGTTTGGTAGTGATGATGTATGGAAGGTTGTGAAGATACATGAGTGAGGAGCTGCTAAGATGCATAGTGAAGATATGCTGGTGAGTAGCGAAGATGTCATTAGGGTAGTTGAAATTTGCTTAGAAATGTTGAATACACGCACCTCCTTCCCCTCCACACATTATCACTACCTACCGCACATCACCTTTTCCAACCACTCATTCAGATCAAGCATCACCACCACTCGAGTACCTTAATTATTCATCTACAATAACCATACATCAATCCCAATCGAGCATCCTCACTTCTGTCTTCGATCAATTTGTCCATCAAATTTAGGTCACACAATACAGTTGTTACTTTAGCTGCACAAGCGCAATTTTCGGCACGTTCAGACATCTAGATACAAGGATGAGTATATCCCAGTTACTAAATACTTTATCCTTATTAGCAAAGTCAGCCAGCGCACTGTTATAAAATTTGTGCGTAGTTTCGGGTGTGTTAAGTCGCAGACAGCCTGGCGTCTCCATAATAGGCCAATAATAAGGAGCGTGAACACCTGCCGTTCACACCTACGCCAAGTACACACACACAATAATCTTCGAGCTTTGCTGGCTGGTGGAAGTAACAAAGTCAGTAGTTCAGATTTAATGACAGAAATCAGTTCTCTGGATCTGTTTCTGAAGAGTGGTGATCATGATGTACCTTCTGGGTGACTTGGATGGTGGCATCCATGTTGATACGCTGGAGTCTGCCATGCAATTCGGTGTAGATGTTTGACTACGAACTTTGATCTGAAGGAGTAATGGATGACCCCGAATTTTCTGAGGAAGAATGGGATGTCTATGTGTACTGTTCTGGGTACGTGGTTGACATGGGCTCTTTCTCTGTGGACATGGTTGTCTCCGAACCCTGTATTGGAATGAGAAGTTTTGGCTCAGTTCCTTCGTTCAAGATACAAGTCTTGGTCTAATCGCACGAGGTATATGAATATGATGTCTGCTCGGAACTTGTCTGTGGCACCTGACGTGAGGATGATTCAGAGAAGGTAAAATGAGGCGCAAGGATGGATGGAGATGGTACCACGGTGGGGAGTGTCTCTGAAGGGGTCATTTGAGACGGCTCAGAAATCGTGGAAGTACTGAATGTAAGCGAAGTGCTGGGCGATGCAGGTGGCAACACACTTTGAGGATGGTAGGGTGTACTGGGAGAGGAAGTGAGAGCTGGTGGGAAGAATGGACTCCTTGGTGGAGGCGGTGGAGGCCGCCTTGCTTTTTTTGCTTCCTCCTCCGCCTACATCTCCAAAAGGAACAATAAAAACATGGCAGCGATGGCAAAAATAATGCAAAAGATGCCACACTTCTCAAACACAGACATAGGCCGTACACATGCACAACAACAGGGGTCTTGGTAATGACAAGAATCTTCAAAATCCTCTTCCGTATCTACCAAGCTCACCTTTTCCTCGTCCAAATTTCCCTTCCTCTACAGCAGCTGGGAAGGGTCCCTATCGCTCGTCAAGGTTTTCTATACTGCCTCTTCTAGGTTCTCAGCTCTCTGTGACAGTTCAACCATAGTACCATTTTCACTCCTCCCCACCACCACCATCATCATGCACACCAACAACAGTATATTCAGTTTCATGAGCATGGTCACCTTCGCTTTAAAAAGTAAAAACTTGCGTTATATTTTTTGTATGATTGCAACAAAATTGTGCAACGTACAGAGTTAGAGGGAGATGATGTTCAAGAATTATGTATGATAAATTAATTATGCAACACTATTGGGGTATGCGGTTATCACTGAAGGTGTGGTAAATGTAATGGCATACGCATAACCTATCCTAGATTTGTCATTACCAGAAAGTGGGTAGTGAAGATTATCAAGCATGGATAATTGATGAGAAAGAATGTAAAGGTAATGGTAGCGTAACAGCCAGAGTCAGATGGTGGTGGAGAGGTAAATTGAAGGAGTGGGTGGAGGAAGGAGGGAAGGAAAGACACAGGAGAAAAGTAAAGCAGTAGGGGAGGTTGTAGGGAGTAGGAAGAAAAAAACACTAAAGGGAAGTGAACAAGGAAGGAAGAAGGGGGAAAGACACGGTTAGGGAGGAGGAGGAATTAAGGAGGGAGGGAGCGGAGTGATTATTAATATCGGGATAACACTATATTATAGCAACTCGTCGTGTTCTGATTACTCTGATAAGATGACACACACACACACACACACACACACGGTACACAAGCACATAAGCGTCACACTTTGCACACCACTGACAGCTATAGAGAAATCAGGGAAGACACACAACCTCTACTCTACAGGGTATACAGTAAGTCTGTAAATACAACTGTAACAGGATTATATTATAGAGAAAGAGGACAACTAACTCACTTTTGTCTGGTGCTGTAAATTGGTCACGTCTTATAAATAACCAGCCAACTTCGCTGACCCTGCCTGCTCTCCCCCTTTCCCCCCCTCCCCGCCCCCCTTCCGCGAGCGATATTTGCAGTCAGTCCTGTTACGAATCGTTTGACCAGACCTGGATACAAAGTTAACGTGGAACGTGACTGTAACACCGCAATAACGGTAACTGTAATAACACTATACGGAGGAGTGATATATAGTGATTGACTGGTGATTTACAGTGATTGGTGGGTTATGTGATGCAGTGGCGGTACTTATCAAAAATCTCAGAATTCGCACTAGTTCTTATGATTGCATTACTGATCTCGCCAAAGTGTTTCGGGCTCATTTCGGAGCAGACCACCATGTTCCTCCCCTTGAAGTACAGTCACGAGCATTAATAAGTATTCAGGTGTGCTTCGAATACCTAGAGACAGTTAATAAACGCACAATAAAATCTCCATTGGCATTACCTCATTGGTGAATTGGATTGTTCAAAGCTTCAACCAAAGCTGTATAGTATACTTATTAGTGCTCGTGACTGTACGGTACGAGTCTATGTTATGATTTCAAAGCAGTGACAGGTTCTAGTCCTTAAGGTTATGAATGCACTTTTGACTTAGGAGTGAAGTTTACTTTCATAAATACGTTCCCGGGAGATTAATTAATTAACGGGAGAATACAGTACAGTGTTGGAAAATCTGAAGTAACTGATTCCTCCAGGCTATTCCAAGCAACAGGCCAAACACCACCAGTATTTTTTATCATCTGTTTTTTTTTTTTTTTTTTTTTTTTTTTTTACCTGGAGTACTTTGTAGGAACCAAGGCGCTCTATTGTACCAAACTACACCCAGTATTAAGGGGGTGCAGGAATAGGGGGACAAGTTCATCCATTCATCCATCCAAACATTCTTCCACCATCCATCCATGGGGGGGGGGGGGGTGCGGGAGTAGGGGACAGGCTTGGGGGGGTGCGGGAGTAGGGGGACAGGCTTGGGGGAGGGGTTAGGGGGGTGCGGGAATAGGGGACAGGCTTTCTACTCACCCCAAGCCTGTCCCCTTATTCCCGCCCCCCCAAACCCCCCCCCCAAACCTGTCCCCTACTCCCGCCCGCACCCCCTTAACTGTATATATCCGACGCCATTAATATATCTTCATGGTGTGGATTCGAACCCACATCATTATTTTGTTATTGCTCTCCCTGAACTGTTGTTGATGCAGCCACTCAGCCACATCTTTTCCCTCAACCTTCCTATCCTCTTTCTACCTCATTATAATCCGACTATCTATACCCACATACCCACGGTGCTTGTGTGTGTGCCTGTGTGTGTGTGTGTGTGTGTATATATATGTGCTTGCGTGTGTGTGTGTGTGTGCCTGTGTGTGTCTGTGTGTGTGTATATATATGTGCTTGTGTGTGTGTGTGTATTATATGTTCTTGTGTGTGTGTGTGTGTGTGTTTATGTGAGTGTGTGTGTGTGTGTATTTTATCCATTTCATTCACTAAAATCCAACCCTACCCCAATCCACCCATCATCCCACCCTCTCTATTATATCCACCCATCTCTCTCTCTCTCTCTCTCTCTCTCTCTCTCTCTCTCTCTCTCTCTCTCTCTCTCTCTCTCTCTCTCCTTGGCCCACACTGCCGCTCACCTCCACCTGCGTTCTCTTAATTACCCGTCCCGATCCCAGCCTCACCTGTCCATCCTTCATTCATCCAAACTTCACTCATCATCTGTCCAGCCATCGTTCACCTGTCTATCTATCCACGTTTAATTTGTCATCTATCCATCAATCCATCTATCCATCCAAATATCCTCCTACCTTCATATATCTCGCTCACAACCCTTACTTATCTACCACTCATGCATCCACGAATCCATCCAATGTCAACTCCTTCATCTTGTTCATCTATCAATCATCCACTATTCACTCGCGTCTCCATGTCCCTTCATCCATCCATCCATCCATCATAACATACCTAACATCACCCATCCACCACTAACTTCACTCATCCATTCACCCACCTACCTACCTACCTATCCGTCTATCCATCCACTCATCACAACCAACCTGACCCCACTTATCATCCACAATCTATTCATCCATTCTTCCACCATAAACTCCCCCATTCTCCCCATTTCCCCATCCATCCATTCGTCCATCCATCCATCCATCTATTCTTCCATCACAAACTCAGTCCTCCATCCGTCCCTCTATCCTTCTCCCATATATTCCTCCATCCCTTCATTCATTCTTCCACCATTTATTCCTCCATCCATCCATTCATCCATCCAAACATTCTTCCACCATCCATCCATCTATTCTTCCACCACTAACTCATCCATCCACCCATCCATCACAAACTCATCCATCCATCCATCCATCTATCCTTCCACCACTAACTCATCCATCCACCCATCCATCACAAACTCATCCATCCATCCATCCATCACACCCTACCTACCTACCTACCTACCTACCTTCCTACCTGTCCCCAACCACCCCACCTTTAATTAGCCTCTCCGTTGCCTCGCCTGGGTTGTAATTGAAGCATCGAACCCCCGTCTATGCGGCCGTCACTCAGGCTCACGTGTGAACCAGTAGGAGGCCAGCGACGTTGAACATAATTGAACATAGCCATTATTGTAATTGGAATTAATCTTGGAGGTTAAGTTAGGTGCAAGAGGGAGGGAGGGAAGGCAGGGAGTTGAGGTTGTTGGTTGGGGTGGTAGGTTGATATATAGAGGAGGTGGGTTACAGAGGAAGGGAGGGAGGCAGGGAGTTGAGGTTGTTGGTTGGGGTGGTAGGTTGATATATAGAGGAGGTGGGTTACAGAGGAAGGGAGGGAGGCAAGGAGTTGAGGTTATTTGTGGGATGACGTTGGGGTGGTAGGTTGAAAAAATATATGGGAGGTAGGTACTGGAGGAGGGAAGGAAGGCAGGGAGGGAGGGAGGAAGGGAGGGAGGCAGTGAGTTGAGGTTATTTGTGGGATGACGTTGGGGTGGTAGGTTGAAAAAATATAGGGGAGGTGGGTTGTGGAGGAGGGAAGAGGTTCAGTTGATTTGTTGGTGGGATGAGGTTTGGGAGGTAAGTAGGTAGGGGAGGTGAGTAGGGGAAGTGGGAAGATGGGGAGGTAGGTAGGAGGAAAGGTAGGTAGGTAGGAGGAAAGGTGGGTAGGTAAGAGGAAAGGTGGTGAGTTAGGTAGTAGGGAAAGTGGGTGGGTAGGGAGATATTGCTTAGGTAGGTATAGGTAGATTGGTGAATAGGTAGGCTATGATGGAGGATTGGGGGTGTAAGGAAGGGATTAAAGGTGGGAGGTAATATACTCAAGGTAAAAATGAGATGGAGTATGTGATTTAGGAAGAATGTGGGAGAGAGATAGAGTATGTGGGAGTAATTAGGAGGTTATGTAGGCAGGGTGTGTGATATGTGATGAAGGTAAGTGGAGACAACTGTGGGGAAAGAATATTTGTGAATGTAGTAAAGGAATGTGGGAGTTGGGAGGTGTGGGTGAGCAGGTGTGGGTTCGTTGGTTGGAGTGCTGAATGGGAGAGTGGGGAGTGATTGAGAGTGTGTGGGTGTGTAAAGGAGAGTGTGGGTGTGTAAAGGAGTGTGTGGGTGTGTAAAGGAGTGTGTGGGTGTGTAAAGGAGTGTGTGTGTGTGTGTGTGTGTGTGTGGTGCAGTACGGTAAAGATAATAGTATTAGTGACAGTGATGATGGTGGTGACGGGGATAGTTGTGGTATAGTGGTAGTGGTTGGGAGTGAGGGTGTATACACGAATAAGGATAATGATGGTGGTGTGGGAGGAGTGTGTGAGACCAAAACAACCAGATACTTATTACTTTAGACCACGGTTGATGACGCATGCACATGTGAGACCAACCTCCATGATAATAAAATAATTACTAAGGGTCAGTCCCCCGGTGAGTCTGTGCAATTTAAACTCTATTATGAAGTCTGGGACGTACACGGTCGAATTAAAACACAACACTATAAATGGAATGAAACAATGAAATATTAAGAACGTTTTGTTATTACCCAGAGATTCTTTCCCTTGAAGCTGCAACTTTGCTTTATGGGGGTAATCGTTTATGTCCAAGGTAGCTACGTTAAGAGACAAACCACCTTGTTAAACGAATTAGATAGTTATTTATGATGAAAGAAGACCCAGTTAGGAAGAGGGAGAAGGCGATAGAGAGGAGAGACAGCAAGCACACAGGATAGAGAAGGAAAGGAAGGACACTGCAAGATAATGGAGACAGGAGAGCTCAGTCGGTCCACTCTGCCATTTGCTACCCCCCGTCAGGCTCCATGCAGACTCAGGAATGAAGCTCAGGGGTAGCCTGGAAGTCAGTTCACTCGTGGGTAATGGCGGCGACCACAAAAGCGAGAAAAAAAAAACAACACACACACACACACATGTAAGAAAACCTTTTAGATGTTGTGAGGAAGAAGGGGATGTCTACGAGGTCATTCTTTTCTGAGCAGATTGTTCAAAGGGATATATAGTAAGTAATTAATTATTTAGAGAGAAAACGACACCGTTAGTATTAATTTATGCTGTTATTAATTTGCCGGGGACTGATTGGAATAACACAAGTACTACAATAATTCTTCTCGATGTTTGCGTTCCCTGAAGCTAAAGTGTTAACTCGAAAATTATATACCTGTATGTATAATTCAAATCCTCAATTGTTTTTGAAGGGGATATTCTCTTGTTGGTAAATTGGAAGGCTGCTGATTCCTCCTAAATATACTAGAACACCGACGCCCTCAATGGTACTAATAGGGGATCTGTTTCACGGCATAGTTTGGAGGAATCAATAGCCTTCCACTTCACCAACAAAAGAATCTCCCCTTAAAATAGCTGTGATGACTGACTTGACTGGAAACAACAAAAATATTCGCTATTACATCATGCTGCCAAATCGTGTTGAGTGAGTGACAACCATGAGGAGCGGGAGGGGGTGGGGGTGAAGGGAAGAGGCTGAGGTGAGGGAGAGGGAAGGTGAGGACAGGGTGAGGGTGAGGGAAGAGGCTGAGGTGAGGGAGAGGGAAGGTGAGGACAGGGTTAGGGTAAGGGAAGAGGCCGAGGTGAGGGAGACGGAAGGGAATGTGAGGAAAGGGTGGGGGTGAAGGGAAGAGGCTGAGGTGGGGGAGAGGGAAGGTGAGGACAGGGTGAGGGTGAGGGAAGAGGCCGAGGTGAGGGAGACGGAAGGGAATGTGAGGAAAGGGTGAGGGGGAGGGAGGAGGCCGAGGTGAGGGAGACGGAAGGGAATGTGAGGAAAGGGTGAGGGGGAGGGAGGAGGCTGAGGTGAGGGAGAAGGAAGGGGAGGGGAGGGGAGGGGAAGGGTAAGGGAGGAGGCCGATATGAAGGCGAGGGAAGGGGGAGGAGAAGGATTGTCGAAATGAGGGTGAGGTGGGGGAAAGAGAGGAGGTGAGGGATGATGGGGGGTAAGCTAGGCCGAGGTGAGGAGGGAAGGGAAGGGTAAGGGAGGCTGGGTTATGAGGGGAAGGAGGGATTATGAAGGGCAAGGCAGAACTCTGGAAATATATATACACTCCATATGTTTCTTTCGCTATTATACATTACCCAGTTTCAAATCTTTTCACTCTTTCATCTCATTATTCATACATCTTTATACTCAAACTCAACCCCCATTTCTTAAGACCTCTTCCCTTACCCTTGTTTCAGTATTTTTCCCTCTTACCCTTAACCTCGTTTCAGCAACTTCCCTTCTCTTACCCACATCCTCATATTTATCTCTTTTCCCTTTCTCTCATCACCCCACCCACCTTATAAACAATTCTATAAACCTTCTTATTCGTTTACTCCTCTTTACACCATCATAATTATATCCTCCCCATTTCTTCACCTCTTTCCAGCCATACTATTTACCTTCAACATGACTTTCTTCTCCATATTCTCACCCCAGTAGTAAGAACCCTTAGCTCATCCCCTCACACCTTCCAACCCTAAGAGACCTACTGCACTTCCCACCACTACCACACCAACCATCGTCTCGTCTCGCCCCCACAAATTCCCCACCTCCCCACCCACCACCATCACCACCATTCCCTCACCTTCAACCCCCACAATCACCTCTCCCACATCCCCACCTTTTCCAGTATACCTTTCCCTCATTTTCATCCCACCACTACCACCACCCAACCTCCATCTCCACCACCACCATTCCCCCTCCTTCTCACTATAATCCCACCTCCACCTCCACCTCCACCGCCACCTAACCATCTCCACCACCACCACCATTCCCCCTTACTCATCTCCCAGGCCTAACCACCTAACCACCAACACCACCACCACCATCTCCACCACCACCACACTACCACCTAACCACCATCTCCACCACCATCACCACCACCACCTCCCGTCAGCAACAAAAAGTGATCACTGGGCCCCACTCATGCATCAGTATTGACGGCGATCACTGCAGCGGTAATGATCACTAGGGGCGCCTCCACAATTACACCTGAACACCCGGGGGAAAAATGATGATTGAGGGGCACAGCCAATTAATGCTAATGACGGTACTTTGGCTCATTAAGGTCGAAGGGAAGAGTTGTTGCATTGACCATTATTGGGCCCTGGAAGTATTATAAGGGTGGGGGTGGGTGGGTGGGGGGGAATGAGAGAGATAGGGGTGAGTTGGTATGCTAGGTGGGTGGGTGGGTGGGGGGGAATGAGAGAGATAGGGGTGAGTTGGTATGCTAGGTGGGTGGGTGGGTGGGTGGGATAGGTGGGCTTGCATGCTTGCTTGGTGAGTTGGTGGGTGGGTGGGTGGGATAGGTGGGTTTATAAAAGGTTGGCCGGTGGGTGGGATAGGTGGGTAAGTGGGTGGGTTGGCATGGTATTGTACGTAGGTGGGTCAATACAGTAGATAGCTTGAAGTTGGCATGCTAGGTGGGTGAGTGGGTTGGTGGGTGGGTTGGTGTAATAGGTGGGTGGATTGGCAATGCTAGGTAGGTGGGTGTAAAAGGAGGGTGGATTCGCAATGCTAGGTGGGTGGGTAAGTGGGTGAGTGGGTGGGATAGGTAGGTTGGCATGTTGGCTGGTTGTGGAAAAAGGAAAAAAAAATAAAGGAATCATGAGAGGATGAGGTGTAAAAGGATAATTATAGTAAAGAGATAAATATTTAATAACATACTCACATGAAATAATAGATGAAGGTAAATACAGATGTGGTCAAAAGATACACCAGACCCAAACTACTAGACTGTCTAAAAGTAAGATTGAATAGCTTGATATAAAGGAGAGTCACGGATTTATTCTCAAACCAAGGGACTCAGAGTATAGCCTAAGTGAGGAAATAGGGATACCTCTCTCCCATAGACCATTTGTCTGAAAAATTACAATCTTAGCTCTTACTGACAGCCTACAGTCCCTTGGTTGAGACATTAAATAAAAATATAAAATAAATTAATTGATAAAATAGAATATATACTAAAATATCATCAAGGAAAACGGGATATGATTTTAATTATTTACACAAAGTACAGAAACAGCTAATAATTTTGACCTTAATCAGTGATAAGCCAAAAACAACTAGAATGGTTTTTTCTTATGAATTATGATGTAGCTGAAAACACTGCACCTCAATTAAACAAAACACATATAATTGTTTTGCAGACTAATTCCATAGAGTAACACAGAGTAACAGTGATTAAGGGGGAAGTACAGTGTTGGTAATTCCGGGCAAATGATTCCTCCAAACTATTCCAGGCAACATGCCACCATTATTTTTGTTCTTCTGGTCCTGTTTCCTGGCATTCTTGGAGGAATCAAGGAACTCCAATGTATAAAAATTGTACTTACTATTCCCTTAAGGACCATGTGATCGTGTATTGCAATTGGAGGCTTCTAATTCCTCCTGACCATGCCATGAAACAAGCTTCTTCTGTATAGGTGGTGTTTCGTGGCAATAATTGATGGTGGCAATAATTGATGGACACGTTTACCTCCAATTTTCTGACTACCTCATAAGGTCACTTAAAGCGAGGTGGGTGTTTGCTCTGTACCTTAACACTGCTTGGTTGTGCGAAAGCATACATTAATGACATCTTTTGTGCTATTAACAAAATGAGTAATTAAGTACATACATGACATGCGATCCTATAATTCCGATGACACTTTTGTAAACCATCAACATAACACAAGATATATTGTGCGAAAGCAATAGTATTTTAACATAGTAAATATGGTAAAATGATAATAATAATAATAATAAAAAAAAAATAAGTATAACGTTTAGAATCAAACGAAAAAATTACAGTCAAGCGAATGATTTCCTCAACAACACCATTAACTCATCATTAACAACTAAAAAACGTGGATAGACAAGAAGGCTAAAAGAATTATACATGTTTGTTTTTCATTAACTTTGTCCTACATTACCTCGAAAGTGTCTCCCGTACAAACAATAACATAGTCAATAGTGAAGCGTTGATGTAACACACACACACACACACACACACACACACACACACACACACACACACACACTGACAAGAGAGGGACGTAACATCATCATGGTCACGTGTGATGGTTGGTTGGTGTGGGTCGCCGGACTTGACCAAACGTTACATATGCCAGTCAGATTTGCAGGGCTGATTAACAGGTACAAATGAAAACTGTACAATGGTAATTATATCCTTCGTGCAGAAATACTTTGCCATCACTCCCCCACCCCCCTACTCCTCTCTTCTCGTACCCCCTGTGGCTGTATACCCTCTCTCTCTCTCTCTCTCTCTCTCTCTCTCATCTCTCTCCTCTCTCTCTCTCTCTCTCTCTCTCTCTCTCTCTCTCTCTCTCTCTCTCTCTCTCTCCACCTTCTTCCTTCTTTTTGCGTCATCACTCGTTTCTGACTCTCCTTTATCTTTATCTTACTACTGCTACTCTTGGCATTTGTATCAGTTTTATCATACCCAGTTTCTTTTCGTTTCCATTTGTCCTTCTTCCTTCATACCCTACTCAAATCTACAGGTATCTCTCACTTCCCCTCCCCACACTTCCACCACTTGTTCACTTCAGCCTTCTGCACTTTACTCTACTTATACTCTACTTATACTACTTATACTTATACTACGATTTCCATTCATGTAATACAACTAACCTTGGCCCCAGTATCCCCTCACGTTAACTCCATCCCTTCAACTAATTCTTGCCATACTGGTCCTTAACTACCCTTCTCTCTTCCCTTCTTGCCATACTGGCCCTTAACTACCCTTCTTTCTTCCCTTCTTTCCTACTTGGCCCTTAACTACCCTTCTTCCTTCCCTTCTTTCCTTACTGGCCCTTAACTACCCTTCTTCCTTTCCTTCTTTCCTTACTGGCCCTTAACTACCATTCTTCCTTCTTTTCTTTCCTACTTGGCCCT